>JASDQU010738801.1:170167-184988 GCA_032191745.1 Picea mariana
TTTCCTTCTTTGTTTCTGCAGAGTGACTATTGTCAATGTTTGAGGATTTGACAAACTTGATAGATTCTATATTACTTGGATGATCACTACTTGATCCTTCTTCATATCCCAATCCAGCTTTCAATTTTGAATTTCTTTGATGATTTAGAATGGAGGTTAATCCTTTTGAGGCTTTAATACTTGGCAGATTTCGGTGATACAATCCTTTAAATTTCTCCATTTCTTTTCTGGTTTTTACTATCTCTTCTTCTAAGGTTTCACACCTGACTTTCTTCTCTAACAATTGTTGTTTCAGTATGTCTTCTATTCTCTTTGCCTCTTCTAATTCCACTTTCAACAAAGCAAATTCTTCATTAGGTTTTTTACTTTCTTTCTCGAACTGTATCAACAATTGTTTTTGCTTTTTGTTTTTAATTCCGAGTCTGCCAATTTCTTCCAGTGCACTGATCAGTTCTCCTTCCATATCAACCACAACTTCTTCATCATTATCATCACTGCCTATGATTTTATTATCATAATCCTCTTTGGCCATAAGCATGAAGTCATTTGCCTTATCTTCAAAGGAAGAGTCACTATCGGTGTCTTCTAAGGAGTTGTCATTATTTGCAACCAAACTTTTCTTCTTATTATATTTATTGTATTTGTACTTCTTTTCATCATCATAGTTCTGGTCCTTTTTCTGATGGGGACACTTAGATGAAAAATGACCTATCTTACCACAGTTAAAGCATTTGAAGGGCAACTTCCCTTGATATTTTCCTAATCCTTTCTTTAACCTTCTCACAAATTTTACCTCAATATCATGTAATTCTGAATTAGTATTCTTGTCTTCTTTAAAAGATGCTTCTCTAGTACTGGATTTATCTTTGCTAATTCTCATTTCTTATGCAGTTAAAGTTCCTAGAAGTTGATCAATGGACAAGGTTTTGAGATCATTTAATTCTTTTATTGCAGAGAATTTTGGATTAAATTTATCAGGCAGAGATCTTAAAATCTTCTGAACTAAGAGTGAGTCGTCAAAATTCTCACCAAGACCCTTCATGGCATTTACAATTTCTTCAACTCTTAAAAAATACTTGATAATTGTTTCATCTTCATTCATCTTTAGTTGTTCAAATTTCAATTTGTATGTTTGAAGTTTGGCATCTTTTACTTTCTCATTTCCTTCATAACTGCTAATAAGTTTATCCTACATTGCTTTGTTAGTTTCAAGATGCATCACCTTTACAAACTCAGCTTCAGAAAGTCCATTCAAGATAGCATTCATTCCCTTAGCATTAAAACTAAACTCTAACTTGTCGTCCTTGGAGGCTAGCACAACAGGCTTTGTATATCTAGTCTCTACTACATCCCAAACATCAACACCCAAGGCCGTTAAGTATGTTCTCATTCTAAGCTTCCAGAAGGAAAAATTTGTTCCATCAAACAGAGGGGGCTTAGAGGCTGAAGTCCCTTCGTGACTTGTCATGTTTAAGCTTACAGATCTACCTTTGAATAAAAGGAACCTGCTCTGATACCAATTGTTGAAATTACTAAGACAATTGAGAAGGGGGGTGAATCAGTTGTTACTGTGCTTAAACAATAATAAATCTATTCAAACATTATTAAATTTTCTTCAAGTGATCATCAACATTATACAACATATGGACAATAAAAGTAATGAGCATCAATCACATATAAGGTATACACAGAGACAGATTTTCACGAGGAAACCCATAAAGGGAGAAAACCTCTTCTTCTTCGAAATGATAGACAGTCTTTTAAGTTCTGTAATTGAGCACCAACTCAATGTGAGGTTGCTACCTCTGTTTTACAAGCTGCAACTTGTTTGAGAGCACCAACTCTCTGGTTTCTTTAGCACCCACTAGAAGGAAGCACCCACTCCCTTAATGTTCCAGCACCAACTGGATGGAAGCACCAACTTCCAGTTACATAGCCTCCAACCTATATAACAGAGAACACTTGTTCTCCCTTGCACCACCCTGGTTTCTCTGGATGCAACCAAATGGAAGATACAAACCCCTGTATTCAAGGTCCCACTTGAAACTCTGAGGACAACAGTCCTCCCTAGCACCTCCCAACCACCCTGGAATATAAATGAATAAATAAACAATCAACTACAAAGATAAATTGATTCTTTCCACTTCTTCTCTGTTCTGTAAATCTAGTCTGCTTCAACTTGTTCTGTCATTTTGTTCTGCTTCAACTTGTTTTGTCATTTTGCTCTGCTTCAACTTGTTCTGTCATTTTGCTCTGCTTCAAGTTGTTCTTCATCTGTTACTCTTCTCTGAGTTTTATCTTACACTGCGCATATTCTCAGTCTCACACTGCGCATCCTATGATTTTCCCTTTCTTACAGTTTTAATTCATTTTTCGTCCAGAACAACCAACCACGTACAGTCTGTATCTTTTTCTTTTATACACCTCACTCACGACAGTTCCACTTCGAATCTTCTGAGGAAAAAGAAAAACCATCTTAGCAACTGAAATGCCAACCGATCAGGGATCATGAATCAGTTTTGCTAATTGATTCGTAACTGATGATTTAACTGTAAGAGAGAACAATAGCCCTTCAATCGTATTCCTATTTATCTACACCGTTGGATGAACTTTATTTATCTTGCCTTTAAATTGAGTTTCGACATTTCAACATTCCTGTGGCCAAGTGTCTTGACACTTCATGTTGCGATCTCCAAAACTCCGATACAGATCTTTTCTGTGCTAGCTCCTTCCTCTATATGACCAAGGCCATGACCAAGCATTTATGCATAAAGTGTTTTTTTCCGTGAATTCACATTTTGTGAACTGGAGATGAGGCATCTCGACTCTCCAAGTCGTAATCCCTGAAACCCTGAAATGGAGCTTATCTGAACTGACTCCTTCCCTTCTCATGACCACCAGAGGTGACCATAGGATGTACCAAAAGGCGCTTCATATTTCGCGAGTTTATACACTTCATTGAGTCTGATCAACGATTGAAATCTCCATAGATCGGATAGTGCAGATCTTATCATGATCTCGCATTTCGTGAGTTTCCACACCATGCTCCATTGACTCCAAGTCAGCGAGTTGTCCTATTATTCAGCGGTCTTGATCTGATCTTAATTCAATGGCTCAGATCATATCGTGATTTTTCATCTCGCGAGTTTCCACACCATGCTTCGTTGACTCCAAGTCAGCGATTTCTCCTATGATTCGACGGTCTAGATCTGATCTTAATTCAATGGCTCAGATCATATTGCGATTTCACATATAGCGATTTCGGTGGTTATATTGCTTGCCTCTCCAAGTCACGAGTCATGGAACTCTGAAATGGAGTCGGATCAACGATCTAGATCACACCTGTGATTCTACTACTATATGTTGACAATCTATTCCTAACAAGTGAAGAGTCTCTCATCATCCAGTGCAAAAAGGAACTAGCTTCTGATTTTCATATGAAATATATTGGTCTCATGCATTATTACTTGGGACTAGAAGTATGGCAGAAGTGTGGTGAAGTATTCATTGGACAAGGAATGTATGCAATAAATATTCTCCAGAAGTTTGGAATGATGGATTGAAAATCCATGGACACTCCTATGACTACAAACATAAGAAAAGTGAGAGATTTAGATTCTGATCAAGTAGATCCATCACTATATTGACAATTGATTGGGTCATTGATGTATTTGGTAAATACTCGACCAGACATTTGCTTTGCCTTGAACACACTGAGCCAGTTCCAAGTGGAACCTAGACATGAGCATTGGATAGCTGCAAAGCATGTCCTAAGATATAATCATTGGACAATAAACTATGGTCTAAGATATACCGCATCCATTGATATACAACTTCATGGATTCACAAATTTAGATTGGGCAGGAAGTGCAGAAGACAGAAATAGTACTTCAGGGATGTATTTCAACTTGGGCTCCGCTATCATATCTTGGGGCAGCAGGAAATAGAAGTCTGTCGCACTCAACATAGCAAAAGAAGAATATTTCGCAGCTTGTGAGGCATGCATAGAGGCAATATGGCTGAGAAATATAATCTCTGATTTATTTGATCAGGTTCCCGATTCAACCATAATACATTGTGACAATCAAAGTTGTATAAGGCTATCAGAACACCCAATGTTTCATGAACGGTCGAAACATATTGAGATCAAATAATACTTTATTCGAGATAAATTCTAGGAAGGAGAAGTAAAGGTCCAATATATCCCCACAGATGAGCAGATAATAGATATCCTGACAAAACCTTTGTCTAGAATAAATTTTTCATATTTTCAAGAAAAATAGGGGATCATGGAAATAACTCCCTTAGTCGAAAGGGAAGAAATGACTCTCTAGGTTGGGAAGGATCACTGACATTTTATTGAATTAAGGACAATCATTTTCAAGTTTGAAAAATGGTCCAGCTTGGGCAGTTCCTTTCTAGATTCAGAAAGTGGTTTGAGATTTCTGATAGGCAGGCATTTTCCAGTTCGGAAAATGGTCCAGATCGAATGGTCATTTTTGTAATGAAAATGGTTTGATGGATTGCCGATGTACCATAAACAACTATTTCCCATTGTGGTTAGCATGGGGAATGGTCTAGGGAAGTCTCTCTTCTTGAGGGTTACTCAAGAACACTGGTCCGCCTCGTCGGACAACGATTTCCCATTGTGGTTAACATGGGGAATGGTCTATTTTGGAGGTTTGTGTAAGACAGTCATTCCTATAGGGAGGGTTCATTCTCTCCAGGTTTCACATTGTTTAGTGCTGGAGGAATGGCCCAGGGTGGGGAATGGTCCAGGTTCAACAATTAGAGACATGCATTCCTTAGGGCAGACTCATTCTCTTCAGGTTGCACTTTGTTTAGTGCTGGAGGAATGACCCAGGGTGGGGAATGGTCCAGGCTCAGAAATCAGGACAATTATTCTTCCTTTCTTGAGAAGAATAGTCCAGATAGCCCATCATTGATGTTCTACTATGAGGGCAGATGCTCTTTCAGATCTCACAAATGTGAGTGAAAGAATGGCCTAGACGATTCAGTTTATATCATAACAATATTTTTTGTGCAGGTTGATATTAGATGATTGTTATGGAGACTGCATGTCTCCAGACAGTAGAGATATGCTACTTTGGTGGATGTGTTCCATTGTTTGTGACTATGTGTCACGGTTTGAGTAGTTTACCATGGATAAACATAGTTGAGTTCTATCAATTGATATTGTAGCTGTTGTCATGGAAATTATCGAGTTGGATAATAATGGCGATGCTCATGATCCTACAAGTTGAATGGTTTGTTTGTGCTCAAGACCATTATCAATTATACCTCCCTATATAGGAAGTTGATATTATGGTAGATTCGGGAGGTATGAACCTCCATTGTGACCTTTGACAAGATTAGAATGTTCCGGAAGAAAGAAAATAAGTGAACATAACCCTAGAAAATATGTCGGCTGAGAGAGATAATTAATATGAATTAATTAGTACCTAGAATGAGAAGTCAACCTAGAAAGTTTGCCAGGATTACTATAAATACAGGGAGCCCGTCTTTCATTTGACACACTTCTCAGAATTGCAAACAAAAACTTGTGCACACTCCAATCTGGCAGTCTTGTGCGCAAGTTCTGGAGAAGGTGTTGTCGCCAGTTTTGAAGCCTATTGATTCTATATTTTGGGTTGGACTCTATGATCAACTTTGGTTACTTCTTGCTTGGTGCATTAGCCTTTCTTGGATATTGGATTGCTACCAGGATTCTTCTCTCTGTCAAGGTCAAGGTGCTCAGAGGGTGGCTTTGGTCTATGGTTGGGTGACAATAGTGATATTGTCAATGGTAAAGAGAGCACATTCTAATAGTCTTTCCCACCCAACTTGTCATGCTAGTCCTAAAATTCTTACAGGAAGAGATTGAGGAGCCAAATGAAATCCAAAGGAGAATCTTCCAGATTATAAAGGTTCAACAAAAGAGAGAAGCACTAAATCATAGGACCAAATCATACCAAAGAAAGATCAAATCAACCTTTGACAAGAAAACCAAGAAAGAGATCTTTCAAGAAGGTGACATGTTTTTGAGGTGGGATGCCAAAAGGGATGAAAATCCAAAGAACGATAAGTTCGATAACCTCTGGTTTGGCCCTTTTAAGGTGGTTGAAGTTCTGGACAATAATACATTTATCTTGCACAATCTAGATGATGCATAGATCTTCGGAGGCCCAGTAAATGGGTGCTTCCTGAAAAACTATTTCGTTTAAGGATGAGGGAAGGTCCCTCTTGTACCATAGATTCTTTCCTTTTATTTTTTTTATTTGAATAGTTAGTTGTGTGTGAATAAAGACTCCATAGCCCAACAAAGGTACTAGGGTGTAGCTGCAGTTTTAAGTTTCATATTGAATAAAGACTCCATATCCCAACAAAGGCACTGGGGCATAGTTACTCTTTAGAACTTCATAGATGCATGGTTGAGAAATAGTGGTAGTGATACATGCCCAACAAACATAAACAAAAGTAAGTTACAACCAGTGGGAGCGAGGTTTTGAAAGGTAAGGCACTTGGTCTACTGTTCTTAGCACCTCATAGGGAAGTGTTATCTCTGGTTGGATCCAATGTTGTAACCTAGGTCTGCACCCCTTCCCTTTTCCCTCCTTTACCCTATACATCCATCAATGGTCTGTTTTGTGGTTGCTTTCTTAGATTATTCTCCATTATTCAATCACTCAGCTTCATGGCCCCTGCTCATCTTTACTTATTTTGCACCATCTTTTTCACTTTCTTGGTGGGTGATTTCATGTTCTAGTTTGTGTTTGAAATATATGTCATCATATTTTCCACTAATTGAGAATGAAATAGGTCCACCAAGTATTTTGTGTGCTTAGGAGACATCCAGGTCCAACAGTCCCTTTGTAATCTCAGTAAGATTCCACAGAAAAAGGTAGCAAATCAAAGAAGTCCATTTCGAGCGTCCAAACTTGCCATTGGTTAAAATCTTCCAAAGTGTCCAGACGTCAAAGTGTCGAAGCCTCCAAATCTTTGAAGCACGGAGCCCTAAAATGCCAAAGTGTTGGCCCTTGACCAAGTTTTCGGAGATCCTTTATCAATTTTGACCTATTTTGGGACTTCGACAGCTTGTCGAAGGAGAAGCGCAAGATGAAGCAGAGATCACAAGATCTTGACCCCTTTTTAGGTCCTTATTTGGGATTTGGGATAATTTAATAGGTATGGGATGTTGGTCCATGGGTTTACCCATGTTTAGGCCTATTTTGTAAAGTATATATAGAAGACTAGGTGATGTAACGAGGGGATCATAAGGAAAAGTTAAGTGCTAGAGTTGGATTTGTGTGATCAAGATTGTAAAGTGCTATGTGCATATTATGTGAAACTTGCAGAGCTAAGAGAAAGTCATTGTAAGAGGCTGTGGAAGGCTATGTGCTTGGATATACTCGTGGAAGGAGGATCTAGAGAGCTGGGCAGATCTCCTGTCCTATGTGTAGTAAGGTTTTGAGGCTCTGTGCATGTAACCTATTGAAGAAGCTAATAAAGAAGAGTTGGTGGATGTAGCCCCAGGGTGGGGGTGAACCATGTATATGTCGTGTTTCTCTGCTTTGTGGAATGTGTTGATGTGTTTATGTCTTTACTTTCTAAGTGCTTTGATATGGATAGATAGATCCGTTTATGCTTTGTGCTAATGATGTATACGGATGTTAGATCTGACTTATATGAATGTGCTTAGTGCCTGAATCTGTTAGATCTAACCTAATTCTCTACGATAAGTGCTTAGATACATCAGATCTGGATGAATGATACAATGCTTTGTTTTATCTGCGAAGTAGACAGTGGTTGAATATTGATGAACCGTCAGTGCTAAGTGCTCTGTTAAGTATTATAATCATAGATTTGTGTCCCATCAAAGGTTGTAGACACATGAGTCCTGCAACCAACCCTGCCTCTACCTCAGGTGAGACTTCATCTGCTTCGCAGGTGTTGCCGAAAGGGCTGGTAGTTAGGGTTTTGTTGGTGCATTGTTTAGCATTGAACCCTGGGTCTGCTCCTATGCTAACAAATGGTTATGTTGCCGGGATTGAAACTGTGATTGCTGGGAACTGAGAAAGAAGAAGTTTTGTGAAAAGATTCAACTTGAAACTGCGAAATCTCTTTGCATAGATCTGTCTCCCTAGTGCGCAATTATTCTACTTGATTTATAAAGCTCTGTGCTAAAGAAAGAAGCCCGATCTAAATAAAAGAGGTAAGATCTGCAAGGTCTGTGCTCTGATAAAGGTAAGAATAATGAAAATTTCTAGATCTAAATTCTTTGTGCTCTGTAGAAGTAAGATAAGTGGAAATTTTTGTTTCTAAAGTATGGATCTAGGTGTGTTTGATAAGATTTGTGCTAGCTTGAAAACTAGGGCACTAATAGATGAAAGAAGGTTTGATATGCATATATCTGATAAGAATAGTGAAAGATATGTTATACCTATGCATATAAAGAATGCTTGGACTAACAAGTGGATGTAGGATCCTAGAAAGAAATGTTTTCAGGTTAGCTACTATGAACCTGGTGCACAGTATAGAAAGAGCTGGGAATCATTTAAAAGAAAGAGAGGATTAACCCTCTTTTACAGTTGCAGAAGTCCGGGACATATTGCTAAGGAATGCCCTGGAAGAAGACCTAGTTGTATTTGTTGCAAAGCTATGGACCATGAAGTATTGGATTTCCCTAGAATGATTACTAAGATTGAAGAAATGAACATGAGACAAGAAAACCCTAAGGCAGATCTAGAAACTATGATTATGGAAGAACCCCAGAAAGCATCCGAGAAATTATTGCTATAGATAAAAGAAACCCTGAATGAGCACCGACATGTCAGCTTATCAGAGATCTTCAAAGAAAAATAATGCCTTGAATCAAGAATAGGAGACTTCGACATTGACTATGTTCTAGATGAGGAAACACATGTGAATTTCATGACAGAAAGAACTTGGGAAGCTATAGGAAGGCCCTCTATAACTTCTTCATTGGGGGGAATAGGTCTATTTAGAGTAAAGATGATAAACCTATGTGGAAGGCTCACTTAGATTTCTATGAATTCCAATGGAACTTTGACAGAGGAAGATTTTGAGATTGTTAAATTTATTGAGAACAACGCCCCATTTACCATGTTACTAGGAAAACCTTGGATCGAGAAGGACCAGACTAGAAGGAAAGAAGAAGAACTTTTAGAGAAGAAGAAGAAAGAATTAAAAGATTTCATGACTAGAAGGATCACACACTTAATTGAAGAACAAAAGAACATATTGAAGCTATATAGCACCAGAGAGCTGGATGTCGAAGTTGCAATAACACTAGAAGACCCATAGAAGATTGAAGTACCTATTCTAGATAAAAAATAAGTATCATCCTCGACTCTTAGGAAAGAATCTCAACAACGCGAAGTGACTATGCCAAAAGAAGATAAGAATCAGAATGGAAAAAGACATACCGAGACGAAGCTCACTGGAAAGAAAGATAGAAAACTAAGTAAGAAGACATCTAAGATCGACAAGTTATAGAAGGTTCCAGAGGGAACTTTGTAGAAGGAAAATTTGCAAAATTGGAACTTCGTCGGGATAATAGAGTAGCGTCACATGGCACTTCACCATGGAAAAGAAATATATCCATTGGGACCAATATAACTGTTTGACCGACCCCCCGAATGGGTAGAAAGGCATTTATGATTCACCACTAGAGCGTTGGACTGTGCCATAATGGAAAAAACAGAGTTAATGAAGTCTTCTCGATCGTTGAAAACAATATGCTGCCAAGTTATATATTTATCCCATCGTGCCATGCACCGAGAACACTTTTGCTAATCATGAATTTAAGCCCTCAGACTTGTTGATTTTACATAGTGATCATTGTGCCATTTCCTTCTATCCTATTATAGCGTCTAAGTTACTCCTCAAACTCGAAGACTTCCAACCCTAAGCGTGTATGTCAGATGAGTTCAATACTACAGAGAGAGTTATCAAAGAATTTCTGATCGATCTCATGACTGAAAGAGTCATGTCGATGTCTACAGGTGTAAAAGAATAATCGACGAGAGGACTGGAAGCCTCTCTGTCGAATGCTCACGGATCAGAGCCATCTCAACCATCAGTAGAGAAGAGAACCAAGCATAAAGATGACCTAGCAAACGCGAATTTGATTCTATCCATATTGTCTGATTACAACCTACCTCTGATTGGCGCGGTGAATCATAATAGTGTGCCAAGAGACTTCGAGTACACTATGGTCACTGTGTACCTCCCAAAGGGGATACACGTAGTTCGAATAGAGCAAGACAAGATCAAAGCGTTAAAGTTCAGCGACTTCAACCTTAGAGATTGAAAGATATCTGGAATGCTTTCCCAATACAAGTACCTAACCAGAAATAAAGGGAAGAACTTGAAGATAATCCCTCAGTCGTGGATGATAAACCTCGTGCAGTCGACCCTGCTAAATGTTATGAAGATACCACACTTCGGATGACACTAGGAAGTCGATGCATGTGTCAAACTTCTACTGTCATGTTACCATGGTGGCTACTTATGGCTAGACCACTGCATTACTGTTGACCTAATGCTGATCCATAGGATCACAAGACTGAGTATGCAAGGACCTGACCCATAGGAATTTTATCTAGGAAAAGATGCAGATCGCGTACTTATACAGAAGATCAAGGATACATACGACAATGTTGAGAAGGGAACAAGAGGATACAAGGTATCTTCCATCCAGAATGGCACAGTGTGCCTTGCATGTCAACTGATAGCTTGAAACCTAGTAAGGAAGAATCGACCTACACAGGTCACCGGCTTTGTTGTTGACATCGCAGTGAAGTGCGTGGAAGGTATACAGATGAATTGGGTGAAGTAACTAGTTAACCAGTTGGAACTATATTGTTGAGAAGCACAGGATCAGGGTTACAAATTCCATTTCAGCTGGCTCCTAGTCCTCATTACATTTTTTTCCTAGGAAATTCCAGAAGGAGCAACCTTCCTCGATATAGGGCCGATCGAACCGCTTGCCGTGAAGTTTGCTACCCTGTGGTATTCAACTGATATGAACAAAAAGTGGTAGTCGAACACTATTTTTCATACATACTACCTCCAGCTAAAGTGAGCCATTGAAGCCAAGCCTCGCATGACTCCGAAAACCTTACAAAGGTTTTGACCACTAATGAAGTCAAACATAGATCAACACTTTATATACACTACAACACGAGAAGAAGAACACCAAGAGTAGCTTCAGTCATATTACAAACATACAGAAGAATACCTTGAGGAGATCACCAAGGAATGGTCCACTGACCTCCTTATCCTCACCAACCCCATAGATATATCTAATATTGACAGCCCATAAGAAACTCATAGAGAAAAAAATACATCCGGAACCAACAGAAAAAAGAAAACTGAGGAGGTGAAAAACTTAAGCAGCACCTCAGTGAAGACCGCATCCATGTCACCTAACCGAGGGGGTCGTGACAAAGTAGAAGCTAAATAGAGACCAGGCGAAGTAATACTGCCCAGAGACAAGGTTGAACCTTTGAAGAAGAGGAAGGTTTCCCCCCCAAAACCTTATTCCTGGAATAAATCGAAAGCCTCCATGACCAAGATGCAAATTGTCCTCACATCTAATGATTTTGACTCCATCATAGCCGCCCTGAATGATGCTTCACTGGAGATAGCAGAGAAAGAAGGAGAAAAGAAGGAAGAAATGTATGATAGGATTGAAGTCAAACTCTGAGGGATACAAAAATCCCTTCAGTCCATACGAACAGTATCCACTGTGCCTCTTCCATCAGGAGAGCCAGAGTTGGGAGATGAGCCAACCCAACTCCACTAACTAGCTGAGACAGTCGAATCTCGCCTTTGAAGAGCATAAGAGGGAACATAACAAGCCACCCAGGCTTTGAAGCAAGTGCAAGGAGTACTTGTAGAGTAGTTTTGAGCTACAGAATAGGAAAAGATTTCTCTTCAAGCAAAGTTTGATGAAGAAAAAGAACAACTACAACAAGAAAAGAACAATTGCTTACAAAGAAACTTGAAGTGAAAGAAGTGGTCAACAAATCACCTCGCTCTGTGACAGTCGCAGAAATAAAGGTAGAGGATCGAGTCATGCAACAAGTAGAACAACTCATAGAAGTTCTCTAGCAGCTGCAACAACGCATAACATACTTAGAGATCCGCGCAGTGCTAGAGACCCCACATGATGTAACGGATCAAAGAGAAGCAACTGCTCAAAGTGTAGTTGAAAGAATAAAATCCCTTTCTATGGAATGTAAGCACCTTACTGATTGCAGTACCTAGACCTATGAACAACTCATTGAGAATCCAGAACTGAAGGCACTAGAGCCACAGCTCCAAGAGGCAAAGTATCAAGCCGAAACGATACAAGCGCAGTTGAAGCCCCTATCAGCTGTGGAAATAATGAAGTGCTCCCAAAAGAAACACACTACCCAACAGTAGATCCACACTATCTAGAGAATATTTATGGAAGTAACTTAGAGGATCCAACCTGTACAAGATAAGGATTATCAATTGTTCACAGAGGTCAAAGACTGAGGAGAAGAACTAGAGAAGGTTGTCACTACAGCTGAACAATGCTTGGAGGGACCTGTCAACAATGCAGCCATCCAAGAGTTCACTGAACAGGAGGCCAAGGCACAACAACAAGTCGAAGAATCTCAAGATACGCTCGAGGCTTTTGAAGCAGAACTACCTAGATCAAAGTGACTCGGTATGAGTCATAGGTGAGTGTTGGGGGCCTGTTGGCCCTTGACCAAGTTTTGGGAGATCCTTGGTCAAGTTTGACCTATTTTGGGACTTTGACAGCCTGTCGAAGGTGGAGCACAAGACGAAGCAAAGATTGCAGGATCACGACCCCTTTTTGGGTAGTTTTTTGGGATTTGGGATTATGTAACGGGTATGGGATGTCGGCCCATGGGTTTACTCATGTTTAGGCCTATTTTGTAAAGTATATATAGAAGACTAGGCGATGTAATGAGGGGATCATAAGGAAAATCTAAGTGCTAGAGTTGGATCTATTTGATCAAAATTGTAAAGTGCTATGTGCATACTGTGTGAGACTTGCAGAGCTAAGAGCAAGTCATTGTAAGAGGCCGTGGAAGGCTATGTGCTTAGATCTACGTGGGGAAGGAGGATCTAGCGAGCTGCGCAGATCTCCTGTCCTATGCAAAGTAAGGTTTTGAGGCTCTGTGCATGTAACCTATTGAAGAAGCTAATAAAGAAGAAGAGTTGGTGGACGTAGCCCCAGGGTGGGGGTGAACCACATATATGCTGTGTTTCTCTTCTTTGTGCGATGTGTTGATGTGTTTTTGTCTTTACTTGCTAAGTGCTTTGATATGAATAGATATATCTATTTATTATTTGTGATAATGATGTATATGGATGTTAGATATGACTTATATGAATGTGCTTAGTGCCTGAATCTGTTATATCTAACCTACTTCTCTATGATAAGTGCTTAGTTACATTTGATCTCGATGAATGATCCAAATTATTTTTGGCACGAAATGAGAGTGGAGATATAACACATAAATATTCAGAGATATTGCAAGAGAGACAACAATATAATAGAGATATAGCGGAAATATAACAAGAGTCACAGATATACAGTAATACACGATTTCTATTAATGAAATAAATGTACAGAGACTGTAAAAGTACAGAGTGAAAGACTCGTTAGAATGGTGGTAGCTTATCTCTGAGAAGAGATGTGACGACTACTCGCATTCGCAAGAACATGATTACAATGAGGCTCTGAAGGCCTTTTTTACAATAAGCAGAAATGCCAAAAACCCTAGACATCCAAAAACCTAACTCTTGGAGATGAAGTGCCAAAAGTCATGTGGGCCCTGTTTGGGTAAGTTGGTGCATCAACTTCCCAGGGTCGTAACTTTTGCATACGATCTCCATTTTAGGTGTATGATAGCTCGTTGGAAAGATATATCCGAGAACTACAACTTTTGGGCGAGAAACATGATCAAAAATTCATGTTGCTCTCCGTTTTCTAAAAACAATCGTTTAGGGCCTCAAAATGGCCCCGGAAGTTAAAAACTGCTAAAAATAGTAAATTACCAAAATTGCCAGAAACATGTTTTGGTCCAGTTGGAGAAGGTGGGTGGACATTGATTTCCACCTGTATCAATCCTCCCTCCTTAGGAAGCAATGGTCTCCATTGCGTTAAGTTCCTTGGGGAGAGGGGAAAGCGATTGCTAAATCTGAATCTTGGTGATCTGCTTGCCTTGCTAGAGAAGTGGCATTGCTTAGCTTGTTGAAGGCTATCACGAACCTTTGGTTGGAAGGTTTGGACATTTTTAACCATTCTGGCTATTTTAGATGACTGTGTGCAGAAGAAATCTTTGTGCTTTGTTGCAACCTTGCCGACCTGCTTCTGTTGGATAGAAGGTGCTTGGGCCGAAGCCGTGGTGGTTGCAGTATCCTTTTTTCCCCTTTTTGAACAGATTGTGGAGAAGATGAATTTTGTAGTGTGAGATACTACCTTCTAGCACTGTTTAGGTGGGGCAGTAGTTGGAACTACCTTTGGTATCCTGTAGAGATGACCCCCTAGAGTAATAATGACACTATGGGGTCGAGACTCATAGATAACATGACGTTTCCACATATATGGATGGCCCAAGAGAACATCACAGACATCCAGTGGGGAAACATCACATAGTACCTCATCCTTGAAGGGTTGGATGCCGTATGAAAATCGACACTACTGGCTGACACGAAGATCTCGTCCTTGGCGAAGCCACCCGATGCTGTATGGTTGCGGGTGTGGTGTTGTCGACAATCCCAACTGTTTGAT
>JASDQU010738801.1:198776-218610 GCA_032191745.1 Picea mariana
ATTATTGGTGCTTCCTTTATTGTACTTAATGTTCAAATGAAATTGTTGCAGGTATGTGGACCACTTCTGATGGCGATTGTTCTGCAACTTCCCTTGTGTCTGTATGAACTGCAAGGGTCGATGGTCTGTGTGGATGATCGTTTCCTTTCCCAAAATGTAATCCTTCCATTGTCCGCAAGCCTGCACAATGGAATACATCTCCTTGTCATAAGTGGGATACTTTCGGACTGTGTTGGAAAGTGTCTCACTGTGATATGCCACTGGATGCCCCTGTTGAGTAAGGACTGCCCCAATAGCATAGTCAGAGGCATCTATCTCGATGTCAAATGGTTGTTGCAAGTCTAGCAATGTGAGCAATGGTGCAGAGAAAAGAAGATGCTTCAAATCATTGAATGCCTTCTGTTGAGATTCAGAAAAAAATAATTTTGATTTCGCTCCTCCCTTGGTGACTTGACTCAAGGGCCAAGTGATATGAGAGAATCCCAACACAAACCTACGGTAGAAATTGGCAAGACCTAGAAAGATCAAAAGCTCTGTTAGGGTGGTTGGGGCTGGCCAATCCCGAATGACTTGGTTCTTGGCTGGATCCACATGCACCCCCCGCTCATCAATAATGTATCCCAGATACTGAACCTGGGTCATGCCAAAAGTGCATTTCTCCAAATTGACACATAATTTGTGTTGCCACAGTGTTTGGAGGACTTGTCGGATGTGGTGGAGGTGCTCTTCCCAAGTCTGGATGAAAATTAGAATGTCATCCAAGTACACCACTACAAATGAGTTGGTGAATGGTCGCATGATGTCATCCATTAGTCTCATGAAGGTTGCAGGGACATTTCTCAACCCAAAAGGCATGACCAACCATTCGAAAAGGACCTCCTTATATTTGAAGGCAGTCTTCCACACATCAGAGGGTTCGATTGGTACCTGGTGATACCCAGACTTCAAGTCAATCTTGCTGTAATATTTCTCCCCCTTGAGTTGGTCCAGAAGGTCATCAATCCATGGGATTGGGTACCTATTCCAGACAATGATCTTGTTCAGTGCCCGATAGTCAATGAAGAGTCTCCAAGTCCCATCCTTCTTCTGCACCAGCATGATCAGGCTCCCACAGGGTGATGAAATCGACTGAATGTGACCTTTCTACAACAACTCCTGAATCTGCCTCTTGATTTTGTCATTCTCCAGAACAGAGCGCTGATAGATCATTCCATTGGGAAACAATGCACCTGGGGTCAAATCGACGGCGTGCTTGACCTGACAGTGTAGAGGCACCCCTGTAGGGGAGGTGAAGATGTCCTCATACTCCTCCATGACCTTATCCATATGTTTTTGTCATGTAGAGGGGCCCTGTCTGGAGGTCATGGATACAATCTTCTTCTTTCCCTGAGGGTGGATCATCAAGAAAACAAATTTCTTGGTTTTGGCAATGAGCTTACTGCATTGTTTTGCAGTAACCAAAGAGATGGCTGTAGGTGGTGCTATTTCCGGTATCCTGTACAACTTATTGCCCAAAGTAATAATAACAGAACAAAGCCTNGGTTACTGCAAAACAATGCAGTAACCAAAGAGATGGCTGTAGGTGGTGCTATTTCCGGTATCCTGTACAACTTATTGCCCAAAGTAATAATAACAGAACAAAGCCTAGACTCATACACAATATGTCGCTTCCACAAGTATGGTTGGCCTAATAATACATCAGAAACATCAAGAAAAGCAATGTCACATAATACCTCATCCGTGAAGGGCTTGATGTTGTAGGGAAGGAGACAATGCTGACTTACGCGGAGGTCCCGTCCTTGGTGCAGCCACCCGATAGTGTATGGTTGTGGGTGTGTTGTGGTCGGTAAGCCCAACTGTTTCACGACCTATATTGAGATGAGGTTCTTCTGGCTCCCGCTGTCGACAATGAATTTCAACGGGGAACCCTTTACCCACATCTAGGAATGGAAGAGGTGCTCTGCCTCCTCTGGATATTCTGGTTCCTTCTTCTGGATATTTGTGGTGGCAACGGTGGCATTGGGCTCCTCATCGATAATCTGCTTCCCCCTGTCATTCTCCTTGCCGAGTTCTGATTCAAAGTCGGAGTGTACATCCGATTCAAAAGCCTTCAACTTAGTTACCAGTGACTGCTTGGCCCGACACTCACTTGTGTTGTGAGTGGAGCTCTTATGGAACTCACACCACTTCTCCATGTCCTTTTTTGGCTTTGTGATGTTTTTATTTACTTGCGGCTTTGGTGGGTTGTCCTAGGTTGCCCCGCCTTGGCTTGGTCCTTTGTTCAATAGTTTGGGGGTACCTTTCTCTTGCTTCTGATTCACAGACCCAAAGTCTCGCTTCTTCTGTTTGAACTTCTGCTCAATCTTGGCAGCATACCAATATGCCGCACCAAGCAAGGAGATGTTGAGGAACTCCATTTCCTCCTGAATGTATCTATGAAGACAATTGCAGTACTTTAACACCAAATGTTTCTCTGAATCTTTGATACCCAACTTTGTGCGTAGGGTATGGAACATATTCGTCAGCTCATGCACATCTTGGTCTCTTTGTTGCCGCAATGTAGTCCATTGTATGCATTTGTCCTCATAGCTCCCCACAGGATAATATTGTTCCTTGATGGCATCTTGGAAAGAATTTCAAGTGGGTGCGATCAAGAATAGAGAGAGTTCCCCCTCTCTCTGTTTCTCCCAGTAGGTTTTCCACTAGTCCTTGACATGGGGGACGGCTTTAAGAAGTGCAAAAATAATCCTTTCTTTGTCGAAAAAGTCATGAACCGAGAAATATCCTTCTAGCAGATTCAACCATCTATCAACACCATCTGCATCTATTTGGCCCTCAAATATGGGAATGCCAAAGTTTACTTGTACCTTAAAAGGTGTGGCGCCTCCAGAGTGGCTGTTGGATGTAGATTTGTTGCTAATGGGTAGCCATTGAAGGATCTGGGAAAATTTTACCATCATTGCGTTCCTTTGTTTCTCGAGGGCCTCCTCGAGCAATAATTTGCTAGGATATCTTGCTCCCTCATATTTCTTTTCTTTCCCCATGGGCAGTCATCGGGGTTTGCGAGGCTGATCTTGCAATGATTCAACCAGATGGAGCCCTAAATCCTTCTACACTGATCTCGTTGGGGACATGCAAAGAAGGATCGAGAAAGAGTAGACTGCTTTGATACCACTGATCCATATTTATGCAGGAACACAATGAAATATAGAAATACACATAAACGCAGATATGCAACGGAAGTAAAACTTCATTTCATTAACAACAAATGACTCAAATATGCTTATAGATAGAATGGAAATAAAATAGCTTGGGTGCTGGTAGCTTATCTCTGAGAAGATATGTGGCAGCTACTGGCCTATGAACTTTGTGTTACAATGAGGCTCGAAGGCCTATATATTGTTGAGAAACAATGGAAAACCCTAAACATCCAAAAACCTAACCCTAGGAGATGAAACACTAGAATATGGGCCCCGTTGGGTTAAATTGGTACATCAATTTCCCTGGGTCGTAGCTTTGGCATACTATCTTCGTTTAACGCACATGATACATCATTAGAAACATCTATCCAAGGAATACACTGTTGAAAAAAAATATTCAGTTTGGAGCAGACTCATATTCATTGGAGCATTCATGCCCAAAAAACGTCGTTTAGGGCCTCAAAACAGCTACAGAAGTTCAGGACCCGAAAAACTGCTAAAAATAGTAAATTGTGCTACAATTAAGGAAGCTGAAAAACTGAAAGAAACAATGGTGTGGGTCTAAGTGGAATAGGCAGGTGGCCAACAATATCCACCTAGATCAGAGCAGTTCTGGGTGAGGTATCTATTGAAGGAATTAATTGAGCGTCATCTCAATGACTTCAATGCCTTACGATAGGGTGGTCGTACGTTCTCGACTATGAGGCCCATTTCATGGAGCTACTTAGGTATGCTCCACATTTGAACATCGAGAATCTTAAGGTCAACAAGTTAGTGTTTGGAATTAACATCAACATTCATGCTAAGGTGAGGATATTAATTCCTCATACGTTGCATGATGTTTTCTAGAAGTCCCTCATAGTTGAGGAAGATATGATCAATAGGGGTCACAGGAGGACTCCTACGAGATGAAGGGGACATGCGACATCTGGTGCACAACAACATCAGACACCAACTAGAAATCCACCAGGGTATCGAGGCACACTGAGAGGATCCACATTCGTGACACCACGATGAATGACGACTCAACAATAGACTCCCTACAAAGGACCACAACACCAGAAGCAACGTCGTTTGCAACAACAGTAGTCCAGGTCTGTTCAACAGAACAGACCAGGGTTCTAGGCCGGTGGGCCGTGAAGTTCTACTTCGAGGACCAATATTACTAGGCTGAAGATCAGATGCTGGACATGTGGAGAGCCACATTACCAACATGATTGCTCAGTTGAGAGGGCCAGAGTAGTCGGGTTAGTTGGGAACACTATTGTAGGAGATTTGGGCAAGGCCCATCGTATTCATGCAACAATGACTAATGGCCAGGCTGACCACCAGTCTAATGTACTCAAGACATCAAGTACCATCACTGACCATACCTTTAGTATTTTGAAATATCCAGGTGCTACAAAGAGTTTTATTTCTAGTGTAGTGCTAAAAAGAATTAAGGTAAAGGCAGCCGAACAAGATGAGTTTAGCTACATGGAAATGGCTTCGGGATTCAAGCAGAAGGTTGGAGGAAAGGTTACAGAATGTAGCCTTAACTTGGGAGATTTTATCATGAATACCAACCTATACATCACGATCTTAAGATCTTATGAAGTTGTAATCAATATGGACTGGTTGGAATCGCATGAGACGATACTCAACTATAAGATGAAACGATTGAGTTTGTTCGATGATGAGGGATATAGACGAGTGATTGTAGGAAGAAACTAGGGAGTTTCCTTAAGGTTCATCTCCTCCTTACAACTACGGAAGAACATGTGCAAGGGATGCAAGCTATATAAAATCCCTGCGTTGAATGAAAAGGGCATGGAAGAAGGACTAGAAAACCTTCTGGTAGTATGAGAATTTGCTGACGTATTCCCTGAAGAGTTAATAGGTTTTCCACCTGAGAGGGAATTGGAATTTACCATCGACCTAAAACCTGGGACTGAACCGATAGAAATAACGCCTTATTAGATGTCAATCCATGAGTTATAGAAGTTGAAAATGAAGCTAAAGGAGTTGTTGGACCTAGGACTTATACGTCGAAGTGTGTAACCTTTGGGTGCACTTTTTATTTTCATACCAAAGAAGGATGGGTCGTGGAGACTCTGCATTGACTATTGTCAATTGAACAAGGAAACGATCAAGAACCAGTATCCATTTCCAATAATAGACGATCTGTTTTATCATATGAAAGGCGCGACAATGTTTTTGAAGATCAACTTGAGATCAAGGTATCACCAGTTATGGATCAAGGAGTAAGACATTCCTAAGACCGCATTTAAGATGAGGTTTGGACATTACGAGTTTACCGTTTTACCGTTTGGACTCACAAATTCCCTAGGAGTATTCATGAGCTTGATGAATGGGGTGTTCTGCGAATACCTGGACAAGTTTGTTCAAGTATTGATTAACAATATTTTGATATATTCTTGGACAATGTAAGAACATGAAAAACATTTTCCCTTGACACTATAGTGTCTACGAGAGAACAAATTATATGGGAAATCGTCGAAATGCTATTTTTATCAATAGAAGGTTCATTATTTAGGGCATGTCATCTTCGACGAAGGTATCATTGTGGATCTAGTGAAGGTAGAGGCTATTATGGAATGGCATGCACTGACAAATGTCCCAAAAGTGTGTATTTTCATGGGTTTAGTGGGATATTATCGACAGTTCGTTGAGGGTTTTTCTAAGATAGAAAATTTGATTACGGAGTTGTAGAAGAAAAAAAAAAAATTTGTATGGACCGAGAAATGCATGGAATCATTTCAAAGGCTCAAGGATTTTTTGACGATAGTGTCGATACTAAAAGTCCCTGACATGGACAAGGACTTCTTGGTATGAACTGACGCATCCAAGGAAGGCTTAGGCAAATTATTGATGCAAGACGATAGAGTGATCTCTTACATCTCATTGAAGTTAAGAACGAATAAGGAGAACTATGTGACACACAATTTGGAGTTATTGACCATTGTGTATGCCCTGAGAGTGTGGAGACACTACCTGATTGGATGAAAATTCGAACCAAAAATAGACCATTTTGGTTTGCAGCACATTTTTACACAAAGTGACTTGAACGCACGACAAAGGCGTTGGTAGGAACTACTTAGAGAGTACAATTTATAGATTACATACATAAAAGGAACAATGAACATAGTTGCGGATGCATTGAGTTGGATACCACACATATTTTTGGTGATACCTCTTCAGACGAATCTACGTGAAAATATTCTAACTATAGAGCGTGATGATGACTGGTATAAAGAGGTTAAGGAATTTATTAGACAAGACACCATGCTAGTACCAAAATATGAGGGATTTACTCTAGACAATGACAAATTAATGAGATATAATAACCCGATATATGTACCCCCCAACAACAAATTGAGAAGTTTGATCTTAAACAAAGCTCATAGAGGAGTGTACTTGGCTCATCTTGGAGTCACGAAGATGAGGGAAGACCTTAAACCCTTATTCTTCTAGAAAGGAATGAAGGCGAACATAGTCAACTACATGGTGAGATGTCTATAATGTCAGCAAGTGAAGGCTGAATATAGACATCCGACAGGATTACTACAACCACATGCTATTCCAGAATCAAAATAGGAATTCATTTTGATGGACTTCATTGTTGGATTGTCACTTCCGACAAGGAGGCACGACTCAATTTTTGTGGTAGTTGACCCTCTGACAAAAAGTGCACATTTTATCCCCATACATACGATGTATCAGGTGCCAGAAATTGCTAGACTCTTTATCAACAAGATAGTGAGACTGCATGGCCTATCTATGAGGACCATATCCGATCTAGGATCGGTGTTTACATGATGATTTTGGACTAGTTTCCAAGAGGCCTTGGGAGCCCAACTTAACTTTAGTACCACATATCACTTGACGACAAAGAAAAAGAATGAACCAAATCTTGAAGGATATGTTGTGTATGTACATGATGGACCAACATAAGCATTGGGAAGAGTTATTTCCACTAGTAGAGTTTGCATACAAAAAAAACTATCAAAGCGTTATTAAGATGGCACCTTTTGAGTTTCTTTATGGGCGACCATGTCGGACACCTTTGAGTTGGGATCGACTTGAGGATAGGTTCCTAGTAGGACTAGAAGTGATTTAAGAAATGGAAGAGAAAATGCAAACGATAAGACAAAGGGTCAAGGAAGCGTAGGATCAACATAATATTTACGTCGATGCACATCGCGTTGACCATAGTTATGAAGTTGGCAATCAAGTCTTCTTGCGGGTGAAACCACACAAGAGTTCGATGAAGTTTGGAAAGGGTGCTAAAATTTCTCTTAGGTTCATGGGACCTTTCGAGGTTGTGGAAAGGAAGGGGCCCATGGCCTATCGACTAGCCTTACTTGAATCTTTGAGGCGTATGCATGATGTTTTTCATGTATCTGTATTGAGACTTTAAGTTATCGATTCTACACATGTGATTGACATGAGTTCCTTGTAGGTGTCGGACGAGGGTGCATTCACGACAGAGCCAATACACATTCTATACCATGGCATTCAAAAACTATGATGTCGAATAGTTGAACAATCGATCAGGTCAAGGTCCAGTGGGACAATTATAGTTCGCAGTCGGCTACTTAGGAGGACACATATGATATGTGCCAGCAGTTTCCATTTTTGTTTGATAGCTAGACATTTAGATATTGCTAGATACTTTATTTCTGCACTTGTATACTGTGAAACTTCAGAACAAAGTTTAAAACAAGAGGGGGTGTTTGTAACATCCCACTCTTGAGTGCATATGATGTGACTTATTCATTGAGGAAACTTGCATGCAAGTGATACGATTCATTATATGTTTTTCTTCTTCGCTTATGGATTATGATGATGAGATTGTTGATTATGATGTTATATTATGTTATTTATGTATAGACATGTGCTATTGACTAGTTTCTCCTGAGTGTGCATGAATCTTGATAGATTGAGGATGTCGATGGCATTAGTGGACCTCCTTGGACTCTAGATCGAGTTAGGGAGTGGAATGTATAAGGTTTAGGTATTTCTGTTTATTCATATGTGACATATGATCGGGTATATTATGATGTTGTTTATGGATCACTGACATGTTTCATTGATGGATGCATGCTGATGATTGCTTGATAATCATACTCACATTAGGAGTAAAAGGGCCATGCATGACAACCAAAGATAGTGAGGGAGAGGTGTGGCAGTAGCCCTGCCACAACCTACTATCACTCTCATCGTGGCTCAAACTGTAGGTTAATAATTACCTAGTTTGAGAGATACACGATGTCACAAGGAAAGACTGAGACAATTGCTCACAAAGATTCTAAGAGGTGCGCAATAAAGCAGGGTCCTTATTCCTTAGAGGTCCTTAGTCTCCCACACGGTCTGTTAATGGAGTATTGAATATTGATTCCAAGGGTTGGACGTCTACCAAAATATGTCAAAGGTGAGTGACACCCTTGGAGCACATAGTGAGTCTTGAAGGGAACATCACATAAATGAAACACGAACAAAGGTGAGTGGCACCCTTGGAGAACGTAGTGCGTCTTGAAGGGAAAATAGCATAAATGAAACATGAATAAAGGTGAGTGGCACCCTTGGAGCACGTAGTGCGTCTTGAAGGGCACGTCATATAAATGAAACACGAATAAAGGTGAGTGGCACCCTTGGAGCACGTAGTGCGTCTTGAAGGGCACGTCGCATAAATGAAATGCAAATAAAGGCAAGTGGCACCCTTGGAGCATGTAGTGCGTCTTGAAGGACATGTCGCAATTTTTAACATTGGTGAGTCAATGAACCTAGATGCCTAGAATTCAATATTTTATTTTGACATGGTCAGCCTTAAAATAAATTTTGTATGAGTAAAGTTTATTAATTATAAAATTTCCCTTAAAAAATGGTAAGCCTAGTTGAAATTAAAGCCTAGGTCTAAATAGGGTATGAGGACTAAAAATTAATTAATCAATTAATAAAATGGAGATGAAGAAAAATCAAATTAAGAATTTAAAGGAGAAATAATTTATCTAAGAATTAATTAGTGTTTATGTGCAAAGACATGCTAATTTGGAACTTAGGCAAAAAGGGGAACTTAAATGCAAAAAGATATGTGGAACATAGAAAGGAATCTATTCTAGAGAACTTTGTTAAATAAAACTCAGTCATTAAAGGAAATTGTGGGAATAAAGGGACATCAAGGTGCGTTTTTAGGAATGATTTTAGGTGGGTGAGGGAAAATGACAATTAATTTAAATAATTAAATGAATTTATGGTGCAAATAAGGGATTGGGTGACAAGTGTACGGGGGAGAATTTTTCCTAATTAAAATTTAATAAAAAGAATTTAACATGCATTTGGCAAGTGGTCATTAAGAGGACTCTATAAAAGTAGATGAATGGATCATGACTGGTATGCGTAAGGTTATGCTGTCGGATTTTTCTTGATTGATTTTTTTTGTGGAAGTTTGAACACCCAGCTTGAATAGAGAGTGGTAGCTTGAATTTGCGAGGAGAGCTGGGAGCTAGATTTTCTCTGGTTTGTGTGTGTGGCCCCTTTGCGGATCGGGGGCTCAGGGGGAAGAAGAACACCCCTAGCATTGGTTGGGAGGTATCAGTGAGGTCTCAATGATTAGAAAGCAGGGAGTTGGATGGAGCACAAGCGTGGGACAACAACTTCAGATTCTTCACCTTCAGTTAGGGTACATGTTCAAAATTTTGCATTTGTAAAGTAGTTAACAATTTTGTATGTGGTTTTATACGTAGTTGGAAGTTGTAATGGTTTTCTGGATCTAGATGTGTGTGAAATTAAAGGTTCCTTGACTTTTATTTTGTTTCCTGTACATTTTTCCCCACTATAGATTTCCTTCGATTCCGAACTGGTATAATATGAATGTAAATTAAAAAAAAAAAATGCAGAAATTCGATTCAACCTTTATTGGAATAATATTTGTATAATACCTTTGTTTTTAGAACTTAAACTCTTCTATACTCATTCTCTTTTAATTTATACTATATTGCACCCGCGATTAGTTGGGAAACTTTGACCTACTGTGTACCTACGTCTAGTAATGATGCATTATTTTTGTGTAGAATTTAAATACCAATGTTAAGTAATGGAGAAGCACATTCTGTCGCTACCCCGTTGAGCCACAATTTTATCCCATATCAAAGCTTTTCCCTTCCCTTGGGATAATGTTTGGTAGCTTCTAGTCTGGCAGCGATGGTTTTTTTCAACGAATGCATGCGCCTTCCTTGTCTGAGTGCTGTCATTTTTTCCCTTTTTTGTGTGTGTGAAACCCCACTATGCACTAGATCTGAGCTGGGATCATTTGCGATCTAGGAATCCCACCCTCTACGATTTATATAAGAAGGATTTGTGTGGTCGACCCTTGATGTTGTATGCCCATCCATGTGTTTATCCCATGCGTTTTGAGCAATCTGAACACTGTGCTTTTCTTTGAGTCTCGCGTTGCCCGTAAGCACACCAAACATTGATCACTAAGGAAAATTTTCCATCAGAGTTTCCCGATAAACCTTGAGTCTCTCATTGTGGCGTTTTTCCCTTAGAGGTTTACAGAAATTTGAGCTTCGTCTGGTGGCTGGTTTTCCATCCGATTTCTTTTTCCCTTAGCGATTTATTTCAAATATTTTTCTCCCCTTGTTGAATGTCCCCTCACCTGTAGTTTTCCCTCCAACAATTTCGTTTTATTACGTAGAATTTTCATTTTTGTTGAGTTGTTATATCCAACAAGTAATTGCACCATTATTGGGGTGAATTCCTTGGAGTCTTTCTCTTAATCTAGAATGGGCATTTTTCCTACCAACAACTCATTGACACCTGCACCTTCTTAAATGACCGCCATCGATTAGTGGCACAAGCCAGTCCTTAATTCATGACAACAATTACAGGTTTCTAAAATTCCTCTTTATTAATTTTTAAATTAAATCCCTATTCACTAATTGTCATGATAGCTAGAAGTCGGTGTAAAGATCTTCCTTGAATTCTTTTACAAGATCATGTGAGTTGGTTGTGAATTTCTCCAACGCTTATTTAAGATGGGGTCCGCCTTTTGTTATTCTTATACCGATGTAAAGTAGCTCGGATCCCTCCTTTACTACTTGATAAATTTTGGGTTCTTTATTTGGGGGCACGGTTAGCTTTGGAACCTTATAGTGGTACTAAGGCATTAGTTTTCCTCTCTTCTTGGTCAGATTGTGGTTAGCATTGAAGTTCCTCTATGGATTAAGAAGGAGTGGGTCCCTCTCTAGTCCTCTCAATGAAATTATGTCATCTTTGAGTTGAATGGTTGTTAAAATAATGATTGATCTTCCCCTAAAAATTTTCATATATGGATATGTGAGATAGCTTAAGAATCATTTAACAAATTAATAGTGAATTACTAACGATTTTTATTTTTCTTATATTTATGGTTGCACAATGGAAAAGTGGTGTTAATTAATGCATCGATCTTATTTTGGGTGTGTGTAACGAAACTGTAAATCTGCCTCTCCTTACCTATTCATATAAAATAACCTCACTATGAAAGTGTTAGCTAAGCTACTTGAGTTCAGATTCACTTGCTCCCATAGACTGATGTGTTTCTTTATTGATAAGTACTTAGATTTCATGCACAAGGAATCATTGAGTGTTACCTGCTTACAATGAAATGGATTAAAATTGGGACGAGTTAGGTAGCTAACTTCCTTCGCACCATGAAACAAATTGATAACTACACGTGCACATTTAAATTGTTGACGTATGATGATCGTAATGACTAGATTTCTATTTCACCATTTAATGTCATTGATGCATTGTTGGTTTAGGAATTGTAACCCTTGCGCACAATGAATTTGATGTTGATGGTTGATTGTTCAAAATTTGTTTTCATGGCGTTGTGGAATGAATGTTGATGTAATAAAGAACTAAGTAGTTAGATTGTTGGCGCCATGGAATACAGATGATGTATTGATTGATTTGAAGTTACTTAAACGCCATAAAAATGATGAATTTTACCTTGCACATTCTCTTATGTCATCATATAATGGATTTAGTAATTAGGTTTTCATGCGCAAATGGATTTTTGTAATAAATGATAGTTATACATTTTAGACTTCATGTGCAAATGGATTTTTGTAATAAATGATGGTTTTCTGCAATGGATTTACGTAATAAATGATGTTCTTAGACATTAGTCTTCTAGCACGTAATGAAAAATTATTATTGATGGATGACCGTATTCTGTGACTGGGCCTTGCGCCTCGAAAATAATTGACAAATGCCTTGCACCTTGGATTTAATATGGTCTATTAAGTGTTATGCGAATGATTACTCATGTGCCTTGATTAATTGATGTTTAGGATTGATGGATTGATGAGATCGATGATCATAGACTGTGTTTTTCTAGTTGCTTGGATTGATTGTGTTTGGGGGGATGTAGACACCTCCTTGTTCCCCAGAACAATCGCCATCCCTGAGACCTTAAATGGTTAAAATCAATTGGAACCTAGGCTTGAGCATTTCTTATGTGTCCTGGAGGTCCTAACCTTGTAGGGTAGGTTGGACGGGTAGTATATTATGTGATTCTTGTGATTATCTTTATGATCCTTATGATTCGTTATGTTATCTTATGTTTTCTTGGTGTTATTTGATGACGGACCTTATGAGATGCATTGAACATTTAAGATTTCTACTGTTTTGCGTCGTTATTAATTATAGAATGCAATGATGTCGGGCTGTTGATAATTAATGTGTTAATACATCGATATGCATGTTGTGGTTCATGATGATGATGTGTTGACATTTTGTTGTAAATGATTATTAATGAACTAGTATTGTTTCGTTAATATATGTCAATGACGTGTTGATGATGTTTCCATTTAGTGTGATGTGTATTTTCTAACGCAAAAGAAAACAAATTTTCCTGTTGTATGACACTTGTTGTCGTAATGGCGGGGTTGTTACACCATCGGCCATTGTCGAATTCTCTTGCTTGATTCAAAACACATCGCCAAATCGGTTGACGCCCAACCATCGACCCATCGACGATCGACAATTTCTGTTGACGAATGAAAATACTTTGTTGGATTCAGCTGATGCCCGGCCATCAACCATCGATGGTCAGAGATTTCTTCTAGCCAAACCAAGGTCTTTGTCATTTTGATCGACCCGACCATTGACCGTCGATGATTTCTCTTGGGGAACTTCAAAACTTCGAAATTTTTTGACATTTTTATGATCGATCTGGACCGTCAATCTCACAATCGAAACAATATAAACCATTGATTTATTAAACTTCACCTAACTCTACCGACAAACATCGATCGTCAATATCATCTATTTCAAAAACCCCTAAAATGAATCCTAGACGTTGATTTACTCAACTTTCCAAACAGATGAAACCTTACAAATTTTTAAATTTATCAAGATTAACCTCGGTCGTTGATCTCACGATCACATGCGATCTTGATTGTCGATATACCAAACTTCTTGTAACTCGAAAACAACCATTAAAATGCGAAATTTGGCCATTCCAAGTCAAATTCGTCTCTGCAAATTTGCATATTGGTTCCAATAAACTCTTTAAAAAGTTTTGATTCATTTAAACATGAATCTTGACCATGAATTTGAGGATTTGACTCGAATTGTCTCTCGATTTCCCCCCAAATTTGCACAGACAAAAGTATACAACAATGAATTTACTTAATTCACAGTGGTTCTTGTCCCATATGGGTCCAATGTTGAACCAATAGTTTTGATACCATATTGTAACATACCTAGCCCCCATCTAGGTCACGTCAATTGCTAAAACAATCCCATAAAGTTTCTGATACTAAATATAAATATGGAAATAACCAACAACATGACATTCATACACTTGTAATTGTCTATGCTTCTTAAAAACGTAGATGTAATTTCTTAAATGTGCATAGAAACAATTGAATAACATACAAAAACATTCAACCACTTAAACATGGGTTTAAATGTATCATTCTTCTCACAACACCAATAATAACCAAATATATTTCAGAGTAAATTGCACAACAACTATATCAACATTATGCACACATAAACACACCAAATAACAACACTCATCTTATAAAATGTCCAACCTATTGCAGAGGACAGACGTTCCTCCCAACTATAGCCTTGTTGTTCCAATTCTCAATAACAAGACACCCCTGAGCTGGGGCTATGAATCCACAAGAGATTGAGGTCCTTAAGGATGACTAATGTCCCCCTTTCAGTAGTTTAACTCTCGGCTAATTTCAGTCCACCAACACACTTCCCCTCAACTTGTACGACCCAAGGGATGGAATCCCCCTTCATTGTTCACAGTCCCTCGGGCCTTTCCACACCCCTCCAAGGCTTTCAACATAGGTTGAATAGGAATTCTTCTTGTTGGGACTTTAGGAATTCCATAGGTGCAACACAAATTCGCTCAACAACACAAATGCATGCTTCCTTGATGGATTTCAAACAACTCGCTACTTCTAGGCACACGACCTCTTTCTCCACGAGATTATAGCTCCAAACAACAACCAAACATGCCCACAAAAAATACCTTCAAGCTCCCACACTCAAAACTCCATTGCTGGCCAAAAAACTGCGTGTAAAAACAACTCTCTATCCAAAAATGTGAACGCATAATTCTAGTCTCCTACCCATACATATTTCCTCCCTTTCTCTTGCTTGCTTGAGTACTTGTACTCTTCCCCAAGATGATTGTACTTAACCCCCATGCTCTCTATAACTATGGGAAGTGACTCTCACACCAACCCTCTTACATGAATTCAATGATTGGGCTCTAGAACAACCAACAACTAATGGGAGGTTCATGGTAACGATCATTTTAGAAAGAAAATAGGGAATGGGTTTTGGTTTAATAGACATGCATAACTCTCCTCCTTGAATCCATTCCTCTCTTGTGGATACTTAGCCTCCAAATATTCTTCTGTGTCCATCTACAGGTGACAATACATTTCATTCATTATATTCAATTTACATCATTTACATATTACATCACTTTGGCTCTCGACCATATGCTATATTTACAATATTCATCACTTGGCTCTCAACCATATATGACATCTACAATATATATCGTTAGTTTGGGGTTTGAAAATGGGGATGTTACAATAACTATTTCTCAATAACAAAGACTTAGCCAGGTATTAGGCATGGTTTGTGTCGCTCGAACTATTTCTGTGTTTTTCTTCATTTTTGTTCCGCAATTGTTCTCTTGTTCATGGGTGAATGCTTAAATAAGACTAAGTGTTAAATTGTGTTGACAATTGTCTAAGTAAGCAAGAGTTGCAGTAGAGTAGAAGTGCGACTCGTCGATAGCCTGGAACGGAGTATGGCTATGCTCTATGTGAAGAGGCATAATCCGGACAAAGTATTCTTGGTGTGCCAAGCAACCAAGTAAGAACCATCACGGTGTCACATGCTCTAAGGAGATAAATAATTGCAAGATGTGTTCAAACATCCTATAAAATCGTGATAATATACATAGTAAAAATTTATTTTCTTATAATATTTTAATCAATAATATAAAAATAATTTGTTTTTTAACCAATAATATAAAAATTAAAAGTATTTTTTTAAACCCAAAAGCATCTCTCCATTAAAACGCATGTGATTGCATGACTTAGACTCCCATATATTATTAAAAAACAGTGTCTAAGAAGCATGTTTAATAATAGCAAATTTGGTGGACATGTCAATCCCGTGTGGTATTAGTCCATATCAAGCACATATTACACTTTTCAATTTGTGGTCAATTTTTTTTGGATTTTATATTGTTTATTTTTATGAATTAGTCTTTAATAAAGTTTTAATTATTAAGTGAGAAAAAATTATATTAATTTAAATATTTTTCAGAAATAAAATACAAATTTTATATTTTTTAAATTTATTTTATATTTTAATTTTTTAAATTAATTTACTAACATACAAATGTTCTAATTAATCTAGAAAAATGTAACTAAAACATAAATATATGAAAATAAAAATATATTTATAAAAATAATAATATAAAATAAAAATAACAATAAATATTAAAATTTCACTATCCTAATAGGAATACAGAGGATTTACATGGCAGCTTAAATAAAGGAAAACTTAAGGTGACACCTTCACTTATCTCTATCCCTATGTCTGTCCATGGGTAGGTTATGACAATCTATGTAATCTAGCTTTCTTATCACATCAAAATATTCTTACATGATTTTAAATCTACTCTTGTACACTATGATATCAAGGAAGAGAAAAACACAGAGAAAATGAGATGAAAATGAGATAAAAATATTTAATGAAGGTGGAAAAACATGATTTAATGTAAATTTTTGTTTTGAATTTTTATTTGTGGCGACTGCCCAAAAATTTTTTGATTTTTTTTTTTTTTTTTTAAATTTTAGATTTATAAAAAAAAATTTAAATTTTAGATCTATAAGAAAGAATTTGTAAGTAACAAAATACTTTAGAGCGATATTAGATATTAGACAAGAAGAATAATCGGTCAGAAGAGAGAAGCTTGGCCCATAAGTGTACTGCCTGGGCTGAAATCCAAAAAAGTAGTTCAAATTAAGAGAACATAGTTGTTGTTGGGAAAGACTATCTTGGATTAGTTTGAATGAATCAACAAAGCTTTTTTTTTTTTTTTGGTCTTTGGACTTCACTATTAGTTGTGTAGAATATATCTATTAGTTGTGTAGAATAGATCTATATTAGGAAAATGCACTCTACTTGGATTTATTAGTTATACAAAATAGATCTATATTAGGAAAATGCACTTTACTTGGATTTATTAGTTGTGTAGAATAGATTTATGTTAGGAAAATGCACTCTACTTGGATTTGTGGAAGCTCATGTTTATGACAGATCTTTCATTAGCTTTCATTGAGCACTTGTAATTTGTAATAAATTAAAATGTTATTTATCTCAAAACTCAAATATTAAATATTTGTAATTTTAGAGTATGTTTTTTTATTATTATATATTATTAAAAAATAGAAATTTTACTATTTATTCTATTAATTTTTTTGTTTTCTTTGTATATTACAATTTAAAAGGGTTCACACTATCATCACAATTTCTAAAAGGCTTTCCGTTATCCCTCTTTAGATGGAATAAGGTGGAAAATTTTCCATGGATCTTGCAGCAACCAATGTTGTGAAAAGAGGCTTTTCTTATAGGTATTTACTTGTTCTATGATCGACTAATAAGCCTTCTTTTTCCAATTGTGATGACATGAAATTTTGGTTTTTCACAATGTTAACCTGTATTTGCATCAAAGTTGTTCTTGTGATGGAATTAGCCAGACCACTAATTTAGAGAAGTTGAATGCCAAAATTGCCAAGATGCATGTTGGTCCATTAAGGAAATTTCTAGAACACCTCATTTATCACGATATCCAATGCAAATTTCATCCACAGGAATGTTATGGATGCCAAGTAAAAATGAGCTAAATTCTATCAGACTCGATTGCACTCAAAACACACACATAAATCTTTGGTAAAAATACCTTATAGTGGTTAACATCTTGAAATTATTTCTTTATTCCATTGGAAAGGGCTACTACATATATTGTTGATGATGCCTTATCTTTGGCATAACAAATTGCCCTTTGAATGCGTTTTTACATGCAAAGAATTTTCAACAATAGTACTCTTGTCAGTTTAAATTGATAGTTTATGTAAGATTCAACACATGCTTCATCCATGGTTACACTACCATCACCAAAAACACGGGATTTCACAAGGATTGGTCCCTAAAATATTTAATTTCCTTGTTTACTAAATCTTTATTGAAGGTACTAAATGGTTTGGATAGATTTGTCCTCAAAAGTGAAGTTTGCAAGGGATTTCATTGAGCTTAACAATTATCTGACAATGCTATTCAATGAAGGCACCATGACGATTGCAACAGAAATACAACACAAATTAAGATGCATTGAAATGCTTCCTACAAGGAAAAACCATGCCAATAGTTGTTTAAACTTATATCATGAAAGCTGGAGACTCACCCTCACTTCCCTATCATCTAACCAATGCCAACAATAATTTTGCCATATAATTTTAATTTTTATTAACATACAATGACTTTCTATTATGCAATTTCTAAATCTATGCTTCTTTGCATCCCAAAATGGTAGGGACTTAGTTGAAGTGCAACTCTCCCTCTTGTTTTTGTTGTAATTAATAAAGTATTCCTATAAATATATTTTTCCCTCAAATAATATATCAATTTTCAAAGTGGAAATTAGTTGGTTTAAAAATTTGAAAATGTATACATATTATAAAATAACATATTTTTTCCCTCAAATAATATATCAATTTTCAAAGTTGAAATTAGTTGGTTTAAAAATTTGAAAATGTATACATATTACAAAATAACATATTTGCAAGGATTTTGACTGAGCCATTTCAAAATTTCCAAAACCATTGGTTATGAATTTTTTTGAAAACATTTCCTAAACATATAAATATTAAAAATGAAATTCTAAAAATGATGTACTCAACTACGATGAGGACGTCCTCGAACAGGACAAAATCTTTGTTTCATATTCCGAGTTCATCAACAATCAGAGGGACAAGAAGGCACGTCCTCCTAGGGAATCTATCCCCTTGATGAAGCCACATGGTACGATGGACGATGAAAGCTCATCTGAAGGATCGACTTTCCTTTACACCATGCAAGGTGGTGAATCTGTCTCTCCTTTATGCAATAACTATGAGATTAATGAATCGTTGTTTGGTCGAATTTCCACACATGTCTCGCAGTCAAAAGTAAACCCTTCACCCCTCAATCATTGTCTAGATTCCCATAGATGTGGTTCACCCTCTATTCAACATCTCGCCTAGGATTTTTCCCACTTTGAAGGCCCTCCTTCGAAGAAAAGTCGTAGGTGCATCCGTGCCCATCAGAAGGATGGTGGTAGGCGAGGACGTCTCTTTGGAAAACATCCCATATCTCTTGGGAAAATCCGTATTAAGTTGTTTTTGCGAAAAAACCTTTCACCATGAGAGATTAAGGCAATGGTCGGATCGTTCGTGGGTTCTGTTGCTTGGATATTGTCTGGTGTTTCATATCCTAGTAAGGGGTTGGACTTGTTTTCTCTTCAGATCCCCCAAAGATATGTGTTCGGTTCTCATTCGGGACTAGAGTTGGGGTTCCTCTGCGCTGGTTCTCCAAGCATGGGCAGTCCACTTCGATCCTAGGCATGAACCTATTACTTCCATGGTGGTGTGGGTAATTCTCCTAAGGCTTCCTTTTTTTTTTTTCTGGCATGAAAAAGTATTGGAATTTATTGGCAACAAAGTGGGTCATTTCATCAAATTAGAGAAGAATTGGAACACCAAGGTTGATCACAGATGGGCCTAGGTGCAGGTGGAGGTCGATCTATGGAAAGGTCAGTTGGAAGAAATAGAACTGGTCTTAGGGAAATTCTTTTGGGTTCGACGCATTGATTATTGGCATATTCCCTTCCATTGATATGGATGCCATAAAGTAGGGCACACTCGAGATAGTTGTTGCTATCCCTCTAGGCTGAGGCCACCCATCAAGAAAATGTGGAAAGAAAAGGAGGTTCATTCATAATTCAATAATGAGAAGCGGTTGCTAGAGAAGGATAGCTTGAAGGAACAACCCTT
>JASDQU010738801.1:218660-233603 GCA_032191745.1 Picea mariana
GGGCATATGTGAGACGGAGGTGGTAAAAAATCCTCCTTCTACTATTTCTCTAGAAACTCCTATTGGTAAGTCTTTTTTTTTTGTGAATCCTTATTTGCATGATGTGTCATTGGTGGGAGTTGTGTCCCTTTCTTTTGGGCCATATTTGACTTCGCAACCTCTGAGTAATAATGCACATGCTTGGTCTTGTCCTAATCCTGACCCTTCGGTGTCAGAAGTGTATATTTTAACCTTGTGCAATTAATTACTGCAAACAAATTCTTAATAAAACAAAAAAGATACAATGGCACACACACACACATATTCCACATATATTTTACTCTCGAAACCCAAACTAGGAAAACTAACAACCTATTTAGAGCCACACCTCTAATCTTCTATTCATCATTTTCTTCATTGTTTTCAATACAATATACATATAGGATCCCATGGCATCCAGAACCCTAATCCATTGACTCTGATTAGTTAACAACCCTAATTCCTTAATTGAAATTAGAAAACCATCGACAAAAACCATGTGTCGATAAACCGCCAAAAACAAACACAAAAAATGGAACAAAAAAAAAAAATCTTGGGGGCTCCCACCCTGAGGGCCGAAACCCCTACAACCCTTTCGGTTGGGGGGTGTTAAGCACTCCCCAGACCCCCTTTGGTCCCATATCAGTGTACAATACATGGGATCAATTTTGCAAATAATATAACACATACCCAACATTGTCCCACTTGTTGTCTTTTTTGCATACAGGGGTACAAGATTACATAGTCAACAATCTAGGGAAGCAATGCCCATAGATCCTCTATACCAAGAGAACTTCTCACTGATCATATATATTTTTTACTAAATCTGTAACATTCTCTAAAGTGTCTACCTTCATTAGCAACACCTTCTTTTCTTCAACCATGTTTCTTGCAAAGTGATACTGAACATCAATATGTGTTTTTTTTGAATGATAATCTAGGTTATTCTCCAGGGAGATTGCACTCTGACTGTCACAATCTATCCTTATGACTTGTTGTACTAACCCAATACTTGAACATAATATCTATAACCATATTGTTTCCTTTCTTGCATGAGTGGCTACCATGTATTCAGCTTCTATAGTTGAGAGTGCCACTACAAATTGTCTTTTGCTCATCCAACTAATTTCTCCTCCAAACAGGTTAAACACATACCAACTTGTAGATATTCTGCGATCCAGATCTCTAGCCTAGTCTGTATCAACAAATACATGTATGTCCAACACTCTGTTCAATACTGGTCTTCCTTGGTAGCACAATTCATAACTAGTAGTGTCACGTAAATACCTGAAAACTCTTTTTACTATTGTCCAATGCTCCTTCCCTGGTTTTGACATATACCTACTCAAAATTGCCACTGCATGTGCAATGTATGATCTAGTATAGACCATTGCATACATCAAACTACCAACTGCACTGGCATATGGAACATGAGACATGTCCTCTTCCTCTTCCCGTGTCTTCAAACATTCCTGCATATTAACCTGCATATTAAGCCTTTGCAATTTTGTCTCGACATATTTCCTCTTATTTAACCATAGTTTCTTTTTTTCCCAATCTCTTTTAATTTCCATTCTCAAAATGAAATTTGTAGCACCAATATCCTTCATGTCTAATTTAGAGGACAACTAATTTTTCACATCTTGGATAATGTCCTTGTTGTTTCCTATTAGCAATAAATCATTCACATAAAAGACCAAATAAATAAGATGATCACCAATTAATTTGAAATACACACAATGATTTACTTTTCTCCTTTTGAAGCCAAGTCCCAACATATAAGTATCAAATTTTTGATACCACATCCTTGGTGATTGCTTTAACCCATACAAGGGCTTTTTCAGCTTGCATACCAACTCCTTCTTTCCCTTTACAACAAATCATTTTGGATGATTCATGTAGATTTCTTCTTCTAGATTCCCATGTAGTAATGTTGCCTTCACATCCATCTGTTCTACTTCAAAATCAAACACAGTAGGAACATATAAAATAAATCTAATATAAGTTAACTTGGCAACAACTGAAAAAAACTCACCAAAGTCAATTCCCTCAACCTAGGAATAACCTTCTACTACTAACTGAGCTTTGTATTTCTCTACTTTTCCTTTTGGATTCAACTTTTTTTTGAACACCCATTTGTTGCCAATAGGATTTCTTCTAGTCAAAAACCCCACTAGATCCCAAGACTCATTCTTTTCCAAGGCTCCCATTTCTTCAACCACGACCTTTCTCCATAGTTTTCCATCCTTTGAATCCAATGCCTCCCTAACATTTCTAGGATCATCATCCGCAATAGACAAAGATAAATATGAATGAAAATCAGGTGGAGTATACCTTTCTGGTTTCCTTCTTCCATGAACCGATCTCCTCAATATTGAAGTATGAGGATCTTCTTCTTCTAATTCCTATTCTTTTGTAGAGTATGATTCTTCATCCTTTAACTCAGACTTGATTTTGTCTAGTTCTTCCTTCCTTGGTAGGACTTTATGTTTGACAACATCTTTGATATATCTAAATACCACATCTTGGCTATATACTACCTTCTTAGTTTTTGGGTTCCAAAGATTATAACCTTTCAAACCATCTTTATACCCAATAAAGATACACGTTTCATCCTTTTTATCTAGCTTACTCTTGTTTTCCTTTGGAATATGAACATAGGCCTCATACCAAATGCCCTGAGATATGTGAGAGAGGGTTTCTTACCAATCCATACATCGTGTGGAGTCTTGTCATCTAGTGTTGATGAGGCTGATCGAATGATCGGGTAACATGCAATACCCACTACCTTCTCTTAGAATTCTTGTCCTAACTTGACACCACTGAGCATGTACCTTTCATTTTCCATCAGTGTCCTATTCAACCTTTCTACAACTCCATTCTGTTGAGGTGTATATGGAGTAGTATTCTACCTTTCTATACCACACTTCTTACAAAATTCTTCGAATTCATTTCCATAGAATTCTCTACCATTATTTTTTATCGACACCTTAATTCTTTTCTTTGTCAGATTCTCAACAAGAGCCTTAAACTATTTAAACCTATCAAAGACTTCATATTTCTTCCTAAGGAAAGGTATCCAATTATTCTTGGGGATGTCATCTATAAATGAGACATTGTACACATATGTTTCTAGTGATGGAACCAACACAGGTCCAAACACAACACTATGCACCAACTTTAAAATTTCCTCTTCCCTCATTGCACCAGAGGGGAATTTTACATGATTCTTCTTCCCATATACACAATGTTCACAAAAATCAAAATCCAGAGAGCGGTTAGATACATCTTCAACCATACCTTTACTGTGTAGTAGTCAAAATCCCTTCTCTCCTATATGCCCCAATATTTTATGCCACAACGTATCCTTTTCTCCAGAGAATGTAGGATTTTTTTCTTCTTCGGCTCCAATATTAGGAACAATGGAACTATTACACCCATAAAAAATAGTGCTTCCCTGCAGATTATGTAGAGTTCTAATATTAACTCCCTTCAACAACACCATTTCTCCTCGACCCATCCTGCAGGTTTCTTTCTCAGACACTTTTTTTACCCCTGCATCATAAATTTTTCTTACAAAAATCAATTTTTTGGCCAATCTTGTGATGTACAAAACACCAAACAATGTTCTAATCCTTCCATCCATGAGATTCAAGTTGACTTTTCCATGTCCTATGATTTTTTTTGTCGAGTCATTACCTAGGAAAACATCACCTCCATCATACCTTTCATATTCACAAAACCAATCTCTATGGGGAGTCATATGAAAGGATGCTCTTGAGTCAACCAACCATGCGTCATGATCTTCATGTGTGCTTGATGAAGCCAATTACACATCCCCTCCCTTTTCTGAGGATAATTTTTCTTCTCTAGAAAGAGCATCTTTAGATCCCTTCCCTATCTCAATGCTTTTGGATCTACATTGCTTCTTGTAGTGCCCTTGTTTTCCACATCTCCACCATACCTTTACGAACTTTCGAGAAGATTTAGATCTCCCACTTGAGGACTTCGATCTATTTTTTTCCCAGGAGTGTCCTCTTGCAGATAATGCATCTGTGCTCTTTCCTTCCATGTTTTTCTGTCTCATCTCCTCTAACAATAAGGATGGCAACACATCATTGAAACTTAAAGTATATTTATTGCTACCTATGGCCACAACCAGACTATCCCACACATTTGGTAAATAACACAATAAAATGATACTCTTATCTCCATCTGAAATTTTAATATCAACAAATAATAACTGACTTACCATAGTATTGAAGGTGTTTAGATTCTATGTCACTGAGTCTCCATCTTTCATCCTCAGGTTATACAACTTCTTCCGCAGGAACAATTTGTTTACAAGGGACTTATATTGATACAAAGTCCTCAACTTATCCCATAATGATTTCGATGTAGAATCCCCTAACACATTCATTGTAATACCCATGTTTCCCCCAACTTGTAATTAATCATTATTTATGATTACCATGCTATGTCATGTGAACAATGTAAATGTATTATTATTTAGATTGCCAATAATTGACTGTAGGGGTGAAGCCTTGAAGTACTGCCATGATATCACTAGAGGAAAGAGTGAGGAAACTGTAGAGAGTGTTCATTATGTCAAAATGACCCAAATTTTCTTTGTTGAAATAATAAGCCTCATCCTGATCCCAAGGAAAAATCATTTAATGAGAAAAGGACTAGTGGTTGAACAAGCAACTACCCCAATGAATGGAAGCATGAAGGGTCTAGCTGAGGAGACAACAAACTGTCAGCCTGAAGTACCACAGAGTGCTGTTTCCTATAGGCCCAGATTGACCTGAGTTCCTTTTGATAGAAAGAAAAGGATATGTCTAGAACCTTCCTGGGGAAAGGGCATGGAAGAGAAGAAAAACACCACAGAAAGAAGAGGGATGAATGGATAGAGGAGGATTCAGAAAGAAGAGAGCGTGTGAGTCTCTCCAGTTTAGAAGAAGAACTAAAAGATTAAGTTGTTCTGGTTATAGGAGAGTACCAGAGTAGGAATTCAATCTTTGAGGAAGATAATTTCTGAAAGGAATGCACAATCATGTGCAATATAAATATCAGGGAACTTGTGGAATATTTTTGAATTGGAGCAAAAGAGGGTTGTGGGCTTGATGCTGGCTAGAAATAAAACGATGCTGGAAGGAGAGGGCGTCGAGTGACAGTGCAGTTGTGAAGGGACTCTCTTGCACAGAGGAAATCCAGCTGGGAAGGCATCTGATAAAACCCATGGAGGTCATAATCTCAGTGGAGAAGAAGGAAGACTTCTACTGCTGCCAGAGAGGTGGAGGAGAGTAACCTCCCTGATACCTTTCTTGACTTTGGAAAGAGAACCTAGAAAACCTTACCTGAGAAGAAGATCACGAGCTTGATGTTGAGGGAGCGTATGATAAGCCTCGTATAGGCTGTGACATAGAGAGGATCTCTGATAATTTGCAGAATACCCAAGGAACACAAAAAAGTTTCCCTAGTGATATCATGGCTTGGCACTAGGGTGGCCAGAGTCCTAAGAGTGAATGCCTCTGAGCCTACGGTTGGGTGGAAAGTTGAACACCCACAACTGGTTTGGTAGTTGTATCACTCAATACAAATAAGTACTTCATATACCATGTGTACTCGAATTGAAATGCAATGGTTGAATGTTTGTAATTGTGTTAAAATGTGCCTCATGTGAAATTGATAGTGATAATTCTGATTTATTCTTCTATAAACTACTACATTTGACTGGTTGTAAGATCACAAGTTTGGCCTCTGTGTTGGTTAGAAAAATCCTCAAAGGGATTGCTCAAGGATTAATTTTGCAAATACAAAGTCAGGACAAACTCTAGAGGACCATTCAGGTCCTGTCGATCCTTGAAAATTTCTTTTCCTGTAATAGAATTCGAGTTCTGTGAATGCAAGGCACTTCCTTCAAACCATTTTCTTGTCCAAGTGACCTCAATATTGAGTCCACATACTTAACTAAATATCAGATAAGATTTAAGAGTGTAGCCCTATGGGGCTTGTCAAAGTCCCATATGACTGGGACCTTGGAACCCTGCGCTATGCTCCAAGGGAGATAAGCCTTCTGAACTTTAGAACTTCAGAGGTTCAGAGCTCCGGGATATTAGAACTTAACGACCTTAAAATCCTACAGAAATAAACCTATTGAATCGATAACCTGATGTTTTGAATGACAAATGGCAGTCTCCTATCCATTGTCATGGGATCCACTTCATCATTAAAACCTAACCGACCTTTCCAGTCGTCGATCTAAGAACTTTTGGGACCCTCCCTGACCATCAAATGCGAGCCACGATCATTTGGAATTGAACCAATCCGGGTGTAAAAGAGTTTGAAGCAGCTGAAAATCCTTGAACGTCAAACTCACAAAGTAATCTAGGCCATAGATCTAAGGATCCTTCGGTATCCTTCTTGACTATTAGATCGATTGTTAGTGGAAGGATATAGTAAGGGGAAGGGATGACCGACAACAAGCGGTCATTCTACCTTATGACCCTCCTAGCCAGTTACCCCCTGGGACTAAAGTATTAGGATCTCGTGGCTCGCAAGAGCATAGAGCCATGAATCCCCTTTAGTCGATGTATCAAAGAGAGGGAAATATGAGAGAGACGTGGGCCATTTGATCGTTATTTGACACTCTGGAGAAATCACACTTCGGGAGTCTTAAAATGAAAAGTGTGGACTTTTCTCGAATGTCGAAGGTCAGAATGATGTCAGTAGATGACGTGTCCAACGTACATGGTGTAAGTACAACCACATAACCAAGAAATCACATTTCATCTCATGGCTAAGCCACATGTCATGCTGAATCGTCATATATGGTATAGGGTCAGAGAGTTGGGTACCACATGTCAAGGTGGCATCATTGCCACATATCTTCCAGGTGGCAGATGGTAGTAGGGACAACCATGCATAATGCCACATACAAAAGAGGGATCCTCTTCGGAATTTCATGACTTCGGAGCTATGGGTGTTTGGAGTGCTAAGACGCAAGCTCCAAAACGGTTGAAGGTTGGAGCCACGTGGCAGGATTCCAGGGTTTCGGGACTCCGGAGGATTTATGAGTAGAGAAAGGTGGTTGATGTGCCAAAGTGATGAAGAATCAAAGTTTACCCTATTGTAGTGTCCAGTCCCAAGTGGACAGGCCCATGTGTGCCATGACGAGGTGACATGCCTGGATAAATCCACGTGACTACGAGGGATTGGTTGCGAATTAAGTGTGGGATCCTTTTCCCTTGTTAGGTCTAAACCATGGGTTGAGAGTGGATGAATTTCAGCCATTATATCCAATGGTGGATCGAGTTCCACCGTAGATTCTGAAGAGGAAAGAGACTCTGGGACTTCGGATCTCCGAGGAGGTTTTCAGACCTATATAGGAACGATTGAGGGCCGAAGGCCCGGTATCCACGAATATCATGAAATATTTCCATGAAACCAGCAACTACATCATCGTCAGAGGATGACGACCTAGGTCATGATAGTGCCATGTCGGATGACATGAGAGAAGTGATGCCAGGTGGATGTCACGTGGCGAAGGGGGTGGCTATTGGCTAATGATACCCCAAAACTTTAGAACACCATAACTTTTGAACGAGAACTCAGTTTTGGACGAGTTTATAGTCATTGGAAAGCTCTAAGAAATCAGAAGGAAATGGTGCCCTTATCTGAGGAATTCAAAAAGTTGCAGAACCAAGGAAAAATTTATACCCCATCCCTTAAAAGGGTATTTAAGGGGTTGGGTGTGTGACAGAGTGGTATCAAAGCATGCTACAACACTTGCCCTGCATAGGCTCATGTAAGAGTCAATTAAAATTTTTATTAGAAAGAAAATTTAAGAGGGAGGAAAACCTACCCTACTCTATCTACCAGAGAAATATTCAAACACTAGGCCTAGATGGGCCAGAAATAAGTCACGGGACTAGTATAACAAGGCAAAGACAAGCATGGTAGAAAATTTACTCTACATTGGAAAATTTTAGCTATTATCTACACCAACTCCTTGATTGAGGTTTCGTCTTCAAATTCTTGTAACAAAAAAGTTACATGCTGATGTACGACAACAAGAGCATATTGTTGCTTTGGTAGGATGATAACTACTCCTACATGATTGGGATTATGCTGATAGGCAATAATAGAAAGACCTGTATGTGAATGGATTGAAAGGATCCGTAGCAATAATAATTATTTCTTTAATAAAGTATTAAAACCTATATATGTGTATGATCCCTCATGATAAGAGGATTGATGGAAATGGTAAGGTAAATTTATTTGACCTATAATGAATGAAAATTGTTCCTAGAATAACCCAGTAAGAAACTAAAAATGATCCCTATAGATTGAGAACAACCTTCATGAAGGTAGAAGTGAAGTGACATGAGAAATTTCAAAATCTCATGGTTGTGCTAGGGGAGTGTGTATCCCTATTAACTTAAGGGCATGTCTATGCAAGAGGAATGGGTCTGGTGACCATTTTATAAAAAGGGAGATCATGTGCAACTCTCTAGTTCTGAAGGGAATTGAGAAATGAATTTGTTTTTGGGTGCATGAATTGTTGGGAATTTTTTTTTCTAATCAAGCTGATAAACAAAGTTGCAGAAATATGGAGCTATTGAGTGATAAATCACAACATCCTCCCTTTCTTGGTAGATAGAAAACTAATCTACCAAAATTCTTGTGGGAGGAGGAGAGTGACCTCCATTCCTGGATGTTGCTGAATACAAGGAAGAATTATGGGTCATGAAAGTTTTGTTTTGAATAATAGCCTAAGGGGAATGTGTTCCATTCCCTCAGGAAAATCTAGTATAAATATATGAAAGAGTAAATGAGCAAGGATTCTCTGTTTTCATGATAAAAGGCAACATGATTATGCATGTGGTTAAGTGCATAATGAATGTAAGTTAACATAACAAGGAACACATGTGGATAAATAATCTAGATGCATAATAAAGATGCATGTTTATATTCCTTGTGGAATATTTGGTAAACAAATGAAAAGATAAAGCTGAAGTTGACTCAAGGTTGAGGCCATCACAGATAGTGATGGATATGCAATAAGTAAGATGGATGCTGAAGGAGTTCCCTGTGGAGGAACTGTGTAAAGACTCTGTCAGGAAAATAGAGTCACAACATTTATGATAATTGAGTAGTGGGATGCAAGGCTATATATATATATATATATAAGAATCATGGATTACATTTTAAAACATAATGCATGAATGGAAGAATAACAAATGAATGTGGACCATTCTGATAACTGAAAGGTAATGTGCATAATGAATAGATTCATGATTCATTATGAACAAAACAAAAAAGGGGTTTCCTACTGGAGCATGTTGGTGTATCCAAAAGGTTAGGATGAGCTTAACCAAGGCTACTCAAGGAAAAGAGCATGAAGATCCCAAAAGGGAGTAAATTGTAGGAAGAAAAAGGTCTTGGATATGGCAGTGTTGTAAGCCCATAACGAAGACCAATTTCTTGTTGAGCTAAACTACAAGGAATGGTATTTCCTTTTCGAGAAAATGAATTTGATTGTTAGTATGCATAGTTCTGAAATTGTTTGTTATCCACTACGAGTGTGCAATAAAAATATAATAAAAATATAATGTGCATGAAAACTAACAATTTGTTTGGCTGAGGAATGTTGAAATTGAGGGAAGAAAAGGGTCTTATATATGGCAGTGTTGTAAGCCCATAAGGAAGACCAATTTCCCACTGAGCCAAACTGCTATGGGAGGGAAAGTACCATACTTGGGAATCTGGTTTCTGTGCGGAACATATATGAAAATAAAATGTGGAATTTGGAAATATGTGGGTGAGAGATTTGCAAGAAAATTTTGAATTTGAAATTGACGATAACATCTCATAATTTATGTATACCTGTGATACAAGTGAGACAAAAAAGATCTGTGTAGGGAGGATATATGAGGGATATCAAAGATGAAAAGCATGAAAAGGGATACTCTTGAGACATGAGAACCCTATGGTAATTCATGATCGACCTAGAATATGTTGTGTTGTGGTAACACAAGCCGGAGAGATGCATCAGCAGAGCAAGTCTGAGGGACGCCTCGACAAAGCAAGTCCGAGGGACACCTCGGCTGTAAGGATCAATGAAGTCTTTAGAACTCTTATTTTGCGAGAAAGACTTGGAAAGGTAAGATGGATCATCCGAGGGACTGTATAACAAAAAGGAAGATGTCTGAGCTTGGGTCTAGAGGGTGAGTGACTCCAAGGAAGAGGAGACTTTGATAATTATTATAAACTATTGATTTGGATCATGCACAAAATGGGTATGTCAAGTAAAAATGGTGAGGTAATACAACACGAAAAACATATGTATACAGATCCATGAACTACACAGATAATTATTGTGCTAGATTATGAAATTTTTCCTCTTGAATTTTTCACAATAGTAAGATGTTTTCACATGAAATTGTGATTAATATGATTGTTGTCCAAAATTATTGAAGGTAGGCGATGAAGGCTAAGAGTCTGGAAAGGACCTGACCAAGAAAGAGGATCAATATTTCTGAAGCAGCTGAATGATAAAGGAATGACATGAATTACCGAGGAAGAACACCGAGGATGGTGCTCCTTTGAAGGGGGAGGGGATTGTAATACCCCTATTTCCCCCAGCTTGTAATTAATCATTACCTATGATTACCATGCTATGACATGTGAACAATGTAAATGTATTATTGTTTAGATTGCCAAAAACTGACAGTGGGGGTGAAGCCTTGAAGTACTGGCCATGATATCACTAGAGGAAAGAGCGAGGAAACTATAGAGAGGGTTTATTATGTCAAAATGAACTAAATTCTATTTGTTGAAATAATAAGCCTCATCGTGATCCAAAGGGAAAATCAATTAATGAGAAAAGCACTGGTGGTTGAACAATCAACTACCCCAATGAATGGAAGCATGGAGGTTCTAGCTGAGGAGACAAAAACCTCTCATACCAAAGTACCACAAAGTGTAGTTTCTTGTAGGCCCAGATTGACCTGAGTTCCTTCTGATAGAAGGAATAGGATAGGTACAAAACCTTCTTGAGGGAAGAGCATGAAAGAGAAGAAAATTCCAGAAAAAGAAGAGGGATGAATGGATGGAGGAGGATTCATAAAGAAGAGAGCGCGTGACGCTCTCTAGTTCATAAGAAGAACTGAAATATTAAGTTGTTCTAGTTACAAGAGAGAACCAAAGGAGGAATTCAATATCTAAGGAAGAGAATTGCTGAAACTAATGCATGAGCACATGCAATATAAATATCAGGGAACTCATGGAAGATTTCTAAACTAGAGCAAAAGAGGGACACAGGCTAGAAAGAAACTGGTGTTGGAAGGATAGGGCGTCGAGTGATAGTGCAGTTGTGAAGGGAATCTCTTGTACAAGGGAAATATAGCTAGGAAGGCATATGATAAATCCCATGGAGGTCCTGAGCTCAGTGGGGAAGAAGGGAGTCTTCTACTGCTGCCAGAGAGGTGGAGGAGAGTAATGTCTCCGATACCTTTCTTGACTTTGGAAAGAGAATAGAGAAAACCTGACCTAATAAGAAGATCGTGATCTTGATGCCAAGGGATCATTTGATAAACCTCAGAGAGGCGCTGATAGAGATATGATCTCTGAGAATTTTTGGAAGACCCGAGGAACATAAAGAAGTTTCCCTAGTGATATCATGGCTTGGCACAGGGGTGGACAGAGTGCTAAGAGTGAACTCCTCTGAGCCTATGGTTGGGTGGAAAGGTGAACACCCACAGGTGGTTTGGTAGTTGTATCACTCAATACAAATAAGTACTTCATATACCCTGTGTAATCGAAATGAAATACAATGGTTGAATGTCTGTAATTGTGTTAAAATGTGCCTCACGTGAAATTGATGGTGATAATGATTATTTGTTCTTATATAAAATGATGCATTTGAATGGTTGTAAGATGACATGTTTGGCCTCTATGCTAGTCAGAAAAATCCTCAAAGGGATTGCTCAAGGATTAATTTCGCAAATACATAGTCAAGACAAGCTCTACAGGACTGTTCAGGTCCTGTTGATCACTCAAAATTCCTTTTCATGTTATAGAATTTGAGTTCTGTGAACGAAATATTCTTCCTTTAAACCATTTTATTGTCTAAGTGACCTCAGGCTCGAGTCCATGGACTTAACTAAATATTGGATAAGATTTAAGAGTGTATCCTTATGGGGCTTGTCAAAGTCCCATATGACCGGGACCCTAAAACCCTATGCTACGCTCCAAGTGAGCTAAGCCTTATGAACTTCAGAACTTCGGAGGTTTGGGGCTCTAATATGTTAGAACTCAATGAACTTAAAATACTTCCTAAGGAAAACTATTGAATCACTAATTTGAATCGATAACTTTCAGGACCCTCCCTGACCATCGGATGCAAGCCACGATCATTTGGCATTGACCCACTCTGGGTGTAAAAGAGTTTGGAGCAGTTGGAAATCCCCAAACATCGAAATCATGAGGTAATGTGGGCTGTAGATATAAGGATCCTTTGGGATCCTTCTTGACCATTAGATCAAGTGTTAGTGGAAGGATAGAGTAAGGAGAAGGGATGACCGACAACAACTGGTCATTCTACCTTATGACCCTCCTAGTTGGTTACCCCTCAGGACTAAAGTCTTAGGATCACATGGATCATGAGAGCGTGGAGCCATGAAATCCCATCAGTCCATGGATCAAAGAGAGGGAAATCCAAGAGAGATGTGGGCCATCTGATAATTATTTAACACTCCGTTGAAATCCCACTTTGGGAGTCTTAAAATGAAAAGTGATGATTTTTCCCGAAGGCCGGAGTAACATCAGCAACTGACGTGTCCAACGTACATGGAGGAAGTCCGACCATCTAACCAAGAAGTCACATGTCATCTCATGGATAAGCCATGTGTCTTGCTGACTCATCATATATGGTATAGGGTTGTAGAGTTGGGTACCACGTGTCAATTTTGTTAGAAAAACAGGGTTTTGAAGCAATAAAATAAGACAAAAGAGGAAATAAAACACAAAATATACACAATACAATAGAGACATAGATATATATGGTTCACCCAGTGTGAGCTACATCCACCATAGAAATTGTCAGGTCCTTTCTTTTTATTATCCAACAAATGAAGGGATATAACCTACAACACACCCGTTGGAACATACTCTTCTTTCTCTCACAATATCCTCTGTCAAAATAAAATATTCACAATGATACACAACCACAATACAATTCCCTCATAAAAAATGGTTTCCTTCTAGGGGAAAAAAACCCTAACATAACTTCCACCGTCATATTTGCGACCTTATAATGAATGATCTAGATTTACTATGAAATTACAATATACATTTACAATCCCCCCTTGCAACCTCCCCCCCCCTCCCCCCCTTCGTGGAGGAGTGTACAATATTCCTGGGTGTACAATCTTCATGGGGTATAAAAATGACTGAAAGCAAAGACCTATGAATTAGGAATATAATCAGGGTCCACAACCAATAATATCTCACTTAGAGACTGATCTCAACAACTCCATCGATGTTGTATTTGCTGGACTATGATCCTTCTTGGACCTGGAAAATTTCTCATCTTCACCTTCATGCTTGAAGACCAACTAAAACTGAGAAGGAACTCAGTTTCTCCCTGGTTACTCCCTTTGTTAACATGTTTGCAGGATTCTGGATAGTATGTATCTTTTCCAACTTCAAGTCTCCATCTTCCAAGACAGATCATATGAAATGATACCTGAGTTGTATATTCTTAGTATTCAAATAGAATGTTGAGTTCTTTTCAAGATGAATGACACTCTCACTATCACAGTACAACCTGCTATTCTGTTGCTTCTTTCCCAATTCCTCTATAAACCTCTGTAACCAAATCATTTTTTTACTAGCCTTTGTAGCAACAACATACTCTGCTTTTGTTGTTGAAATCGCAACAACCTTTTGCAGTTTCTAAATCCAACTTACTGTTGTTCCACCTACAGTAAAAACATACCCTGTGGTGCTCCTTTTTCTATCTTTATCACTTTCCATATCTGAATCAACATATCCCTGTAGAACAGTGTCTAAACCTCCAAAAAATAATGCATGAGTAGCAGTACCTCTCAAATACTTGAGAATCCATTTTACTGCCTCCCAATGTTCTTTACCTATATTTTTCATATACCATCTCACAACTCCCACTACATGTGCACTATTTAGTCTTGTAAAAACCATCACATACATCAAGCTGCCAACTACTAATGAATAAGGGACCCTAGACATGTATTCTATCTCTTCCCATGTCTTGGGACACATTTCGATAGTTAATTTGAAATGGATGGCCAAAGGTGTACTGGTTAGCTTTTCATTCTGCATTCTAAACCTCTCCAACACCTTCTCTATGTACTCACCCTCAAACAATGTCAATTTGTGATTTTTATATCTCTTGTTATTCTCATACCAAGGATTTTCTTTGCAGCACCCAAATCCTTCATTGCAAATGAATTATCTAATTTCTTTTTAAGCACATTTATATTCGGCTTATTAGAACCTGCAACAAGCATGCCATCTACATACAATAGCAAGATAATATAGCTTCCATTTTCTATCCTTTTAAAATAAACACAATGATCAGAATGACATCTACTATAACCTTGTTATGTCATAAACCTGTCAAACTTTAAATACCACTACCTTGGAGCTTTCTTTTGGCCATACAATCTCTTCTTTAACCTGCATACCAAATTCTCCTTCCCTTTGACTTCATACCCCTGTGGCTACTGCATATAAATACCTTCCTCCAAATCCCCAAGCAGAAAAGTTGTTTTTGCATATAACTGTTCAAGATGCAAATGTTCTATTGCCACAAGACTTAAACTATTCATAATTGAAGTCATTTTAACAACAAGAGAAAATATTTCATCAAAATATATA
>JASDQU010738801.1:233840-253520 GCA_032191745.1 Picea mariana
CACCAGAATCAGTCAACAATAAATAATACAATGAAGGAGAGTATTTTTCAAGGGGTCTACTTAACATGGTATATTTTCTAGAAACACTCGCATGAGTTTGAGGTATCTGTTTCTCCTGTTTTTGTGCATTTTGATTTTCTGGTACCTTTGGAATTTCTTTTTCAATGATCTCATCAATCACTGTGTATTCAAGTTTTTCTTTTTCTTGTATCTTTCCCTGCAACTGATATTTGTCCATGACCTTCTCATTGAATATGACATATCTACTCCTAATGATTTTTTGATTTTCATAATCTCTTAAGCGATACTCAAAATCATTAACACCATATCCAATAAAGTTACACTTGTTGGATTTTGCCTCAATCTTTGTTTTATTTTCTTTATCAATATGGACAATTTCTTCACAACCGAAAGTCTTCAATAAAGAATAGTTTACCTTTTTACCTGTACATGCCTCCTCTAGAATTCTACCATTCAAAGAGCTTGAAGGTCCTCCGTTTATTAAGTAAACAACAATATCTACAACATCTACCCAGAACTGTAAGGGCAACCCAACATGCAATCTCATACTCCTTGCATGTTCCATGATTGTCCTGTTCATCCTTTCTGACACACCATTTTCTTGTGGTGTTCCTGGAATTGTATTCTCTCTATGAATCCCATAGTATGAACAATAATCATCAAAATCCTTGCTGCAATATTCACCTCCATTGTATGATCTGAGACATTTCAACCTTTTTCCTGTCTCATTCTCAACCAAAGTTTTCCATTTCTTAAAAGTATCAAAAACATCATATTTTTGTCGAATGCAATAAACCCAAGTTTTTCTAGTTGCATCATCAATAAAAGTAACATAATAACGAGAGCCACCAAGAGATGATCCGTGATCTGGTCCCCCTACATCTGTATGCACAAGCTCTAACTTTTCACTCTTCTTTTCTTTTCCGACTATGAGAAATCTGACTCACTTCTGTTTTCCATAAACACAATTCTCACAGAAATCCAAATCAATTTGTTTAAGATATAGAAACATATTTATTTTTTTAAGTATCTGCATCCCCTTCTCACTCATGTGTCCAAGCCTATTATTCCAGAGTGTTGTATCCACACCTATAGAATCTAAAGAGATAGAAGAATCAATATTACTAGTACATAAATACAATGTACCTACCTTCTCTCCTTTTGTTATCACTAGTGATCCTTTGGTGACCTTCCATGCCTTATCTATCTATCTATCTATCTATCTCTCTCTCTCTCTATATATATAGATATAAAACCTTCACTTGCCAATTTCCCTCTTGAAATTATATTTTTCCCTCTTGGTTTCCATTCCTTAGATTTATTTTTACCTTTCCCATTCGAACCATTTTGCATGGTGCATCATCACCCAAATGAACCTATCCAAAATCACCTTGAATATAATCTAGAAAATGTTTCCTATGGGGTGTGGCATGAAATGAAGCCCCTAAATCTACTACCCAACACTCAGAAATATTATCTACAGAAAGAATCAAAGCATCTTGTAACACATCTCCTGTTACATTTTCTTCCTGATTTTGCCCCTGTTGTCCATCTCTTTGTTTCTTTGGAGCTCTACAGTCTTTCTTCAAATGTCCTTTATTCCCACAATTCCAACACTCTATCTTTCCCAGTCTGGATTTGGATCTTCCCTTCCTAGAATTCTTACGGTTCCTTGAGCCCTTTCCTCTATCCTTTTTTCTTTCCATGTTCTCCATGTTTAACGAATTACTTAGTGTCTCACCTGTGATTCTCCGTTGCATTTCCTCGCTAAAGATAACACCAACAACATCATCAAATTTTAAAGTGTTTGAACCAGAGACAGAGTTACTTACAGCCATGACCAAGCCGTTCCATCTTTCTAGCAATGAGCACAATATTAGAAGAGCCCCGACCTCATCATCAAAGTCCACTTTTACAGAACTTAGCTGATTAGTAACTGTATTAAATTCATTTAAATGATCTGCAACAAACCCACCTTATAATATATTCATATTAAATAATCTCTTCATTATAAATACCTTATTGGATGCCAAGGTTTTTTCATACAGTTTAGTCAATGCATCCATCAACCGCTTCATTGTCTTTTATTTCTAAATATTGAAAGCCACCGACACTCTCAGGATCAACCCTATCGTTCCTAGTGCCTTTCTATCAAGAACCTCCCATTCTTCGTCCTTCATGGTCGTCAACTTATTTTCTATTCCACCCAATGGTAGGAATACATTCTTATGATATAAATAATCTTTCATCTGCATCTTCCATAACTGGTAGTTTTGGTAGTTAAATTTCTCGACCCTAAACTCTCCATCTTCCACCATTGCTTCCACTCAAACCAGGAACCCTCTTTTCATGTGAATTACCTTTCACTCTAATACCATTTGTTAGAAAAACAGGATCACAGAGCAATAAAACAAATGCAAAAATAAAACAAAAAAGATACACAATACAATAGAGACACAGATATACGTGGTTCACCCAGTCTGGGCTACATTCACCAGAGAAATTTCCAGGTCCTTCCTTTTTATTATCCAAAAAATGAAGGCATACAACCTGCAACACACCCGCTGTAACTTCATCTTCTTTCTCTCATAGTATCCTCTCTTGGAATACAATAATCCCAATGATACACAACCACAATACAATTACCTCATAAAAGAGGGTTGCCGTCTAGGAAACAAAATCCCTAACATAACTTCTACTGTCAGATTTGTGACCTTATAGTGAAAGGTCTATATTTACTATGAAATTAAAATATACATTTACAAGGAAATTTTTCCTTTAGGGGATTTTCCCTCGAACCCCCGCTGGACTCCCCCCTACAACCCCCCCCCNTAGGATCCACAATCAATCAAGGTGGCATCATCGACACATATCTTCCAGGTGGAATATGGTAGTAGGGACACCCATGTAGAATGCCATGTATGCAAGAGGAACCTGCTTCGAAATTTTAGGATTTCAGAACTCTGAGTGTTTGGAATGCTAAGACACAAGCTCCAAAAGGGTCAATGTCAGAGCCACGTCGCAGGATACCGGGGTTTCAGGACTCTATAGGATTTGTGAGTAGAGAAAGGTGGTTGAAGCACCAAAGTTTCCCCTATTGTAGTGTCTAGTACCGATTGGACGGGCCTGCGTGTGCCATGATGATGTGAAGTTCCTGGATAAATCCACATGACTACAAGGGATTGGTTGCGAATCAAGTGTGGTACCCTTTTACCTTGTCAGGTCTAAACCATGATTTGAGAGTGGATGAATCTCAGTCGTTAGATCCAATGGTGGATCAAGTTCCACCGTAGATTCTAAAGAGGAAAGAGACTCTAGGAATTTGGGTCTTTGGGTATGTTTTCATACCTGTACAGAAACGACAGAGGGTCTAAGGCCCCCTATCCATGAAGATCAGAAAATATTTCCCTAAAACTAACATCCAAATCATCGTCAAGGGATGATGACCCAGGTCACGATAGTGCCATCTCAGACAACATAAGAGAAGTGATGCCACATCGATTTCACTTGGAGAAGGGGGTGGCTATTGGATAATGATACCCCAAAACATCAGAACACCATAACTCTAGAACCAAAACCCAGTTTTGGACGAGCTTATAGTCGTAGGAAATATTTCAGAGAGTAGAAGGTAATGGTGCCCTTATCCAAGGGATTCATGAAGTTGCAGAACTATGGAAATTTTTATACCCCATCCCTTAAAAGGGTATTTAAGGGGTTGGGTGTGTGACATTCATCAATACTTAATATGAGAGACACAATCATATTGTTCTCTTTTCCTTTTGATCTAATTGTTTCCAACCTTCTCCTGACATTCTTATAGGTGCAATACCTAGATATACAATGATCCACTGATCTTTGTCCACCAACAGATCTTCCATAGCTCAAAAATTTTCCCATTAAATTTCTCTATCTCTATTTTCGAATGACTCTCCATTTATTTTCACCTAAAGAATCAATACCACAAATATCCCACTGTACCAAAGCTTATCAAAAACTTGAGCCAAACCCTTAGCCACAAAGGTTTCCCCCTGAAGCTAATAATTTCTTTGATACCGAATTTAGATTTTAACCTTGTACAATTAATTACTGCAAACATATTCTTAATAAAAAAGAAAATATACAATGGCACAAACACACATTACACAAACATTTTACCGTGGAATCCCAAAATGAGAAAACCAATAACTTTTTAGAGCTGCACCTCTAATATTCCATTCATCATCTTCTTCATTAATTACAATACAATAGACATATAGGATCCCACGACATCCAAACCCCTAATCCATTGATCCGAATTTGTCAACCACCCTAATTCCTTAACCATAATTAGAAAACCATGTGTCGATAAACCGCCAAAAAAAAACCAATTTGTTTTTCTTGGGAGCTCTCATCCCTGAACCCTCGCAACCCTCCCAGTTGGGGGGTGCTAAGAACCCCATAAACCCCATTTTCCCCCATATCAATGTATAGTATATGGGATCAATTTTACAAATAATATAAAACATACTCAACACAAAGCCTCTTCGTCGCAAAGTGAGGCTCCACTTGAAGCTGTTTTTTCCCCTAAACTGTCATCTCCCATCCTAAGAACGAGTAAAGGGAAAGGGGGCTCTAGCTCGGGTCAAACTGAAGTTTCGAAAGTCTCTATAGAAAAAATTCAAGCCTCTCCCCTGCACTCTTCCAGACATATCCTTCTCCCTCAGAAGAAACATATGGATGATGGAGCCTTTGAAGGTGGTTTAGCTCTGGAGAAGAGCCTAGGGTCTCAGGATGGAATAAAATCCCACCTTTCACTGGCTCAATTTCAAGCTCAAAAGGACATTATTGGTGGAAAACAATCCATAATCCTCCAGGCCTTTATAGTATGGAATTCCCATTCTAGGGTTGATACATGATCTGCATATCTTTCAACGTGTGTGGGGCCGGGGGTGCCCCCAATTTTCTAGCCCTCAAAATTCTTGTTAAATTATATGCTTCTGATGTTATTTTATTTCAAGAAACTATATGAATAGGTTCAAAGGATGTGGAAAATATCTTCTCTTGGATTAAGGAACGGTCCTTATTTTCTATGGATTCATATGGTCTTTCGAGTGGCCTCATTATGGCCGAGAGTACTAATCTTAACTCCATTATACCTTGCTCCTAAAATATGGAATTATGGTTTAATTGGAAGCTCGAGATTGTGATTTTTCCTTCAAAATTTTCAACATTTACATCTTGTATGTTGGAAAAAAACACATTAGGAAGGTTTGGCATCTTCTTGGGCTCTTTCGACTGATAATGTCATTCTGGGGGGGAACTAAATTTTATTTTTTTTCTTCGAGAAGTATGGGGGATAAACCTATGCACAGATCCCTTGGAATCGTTTTTCACTCACCTCCTTGAAACTTTTCATCTAGTGGATCTGGAACCCACAAAAATAATCCCAATATGGAATAATGGAAAGAAAGGAGTGGAGGGGGTATCTAAATGTCTATATCTATCTATCTATCTATCTATATTTATTTATTTATAAATCCTTGGTCGAAGGGCCATGGGTCCTGAAATTGTGGGTTGGTACAAGGGGCCTTTTGGATCACTTGCTTATCTTCGTTAAAATGGAATCTAAGGAGAAGAATCCCCCTACATCTATGAAATTTACCATATTTGGTTGGGAGAAGAGGACGATAAGAATCTAGTTTATTCTATCTAGAATCCCCTCCACACTGATGCAAGATTTTTGTTTATGTAACAATTCCATGAAAATTTGCAGAGAGTCCAAGAAATCAAAAAAAGATGGGTTGGTTCCTTTAATAAACGTTCCCAATCCTCCTTGAAGAAGGAAAAACTCAATATTAGCTCTCTATTCGAAGCCAATGTTTCTGGAACTTTCTTTTAAGATGAGGATTCTTCATTGAATTTGTTAATGGATCAAAGGTTGGATATCTTGTCTATAGAAGAGGCTACATGGAGGTTAAAAATTAGAGTTGTCTGGCTTGCTATAGGGGATAGAAAAACAATTACTTCATAATTTCTCCAATTATTGCAAAAATCTAAATACCATTTGAGAGGTGGCCAATTAGGATGATCTCATGGCCAATTATTCTAAGAAAAAGGCAAAATCTAGAAGAATTGATTTCAACATGTTATTCAAACAAGAGACCCCATGATGTTCCACTGAGGAAATGTTAAGTGTTCTTAGATGGTTTTCGAAGGTATTCACTGAAAATATGAACGTGATGATGGAGGCCGAGGTTTCATAGGTAGAGTTACAGTCCACCCTTCTTTCCATGAAGAAAGGAAAAATCCTAGGATCAAACAGAGTTTCGGTTGAATTCTATATTGGTTTTTTTGAGCTCCTAAAAGATGATATGCTAAAGGTGGTGTAGGAGTTCCAAAGTAGCGGGAAATTTCTAGGAGCCAAGAACTCCATGTTTCTAGCCCTTATTTCTAAAAGGAAGGATGTGGTATCCTTCGAATATTATAGACCCATTTCTTATTGCAACATCATTTATAAGATTGTTTCCAAAATTATTGCCAATAGACTTAATCTCATCTTGAGTGAAATCATCTCTAAGGAACAATTTGTTCGATAACACAAGTATTCTAATAGAGGATGAACATATTCAATAACCACTCACACAACCATATCAAAGATCAACACATCAATTTTTTTACATGGTAAAAACCCAGTGGAGAAATATCCACAACCCCAACCAATGTTGCCACTTAAGGAAATTTATTAATGTAAAAGAAAAATATTACAAGAGAGTTTCTCACAATCGATCATCAAAAAATGACCCTCTATGATATTTAAATAGAGATCATGGACCATTAGGGTTTCAAGCCACATATCAATGTAGTCGTTAAGATCTAGGAGAATATGAGTCATCAGATCACTCTATGTTGAGAACATATCGTGACTTTCGAATTACATAAATACAAATGCATACTAATGCATACTAAATAAACACACTTTAACCTAATGATAGATTATACCAAGTTGATATTAACTAACTCCTAAGTTTCTAAACATCCTAATATCCCCTCTTATAAAGAACAACTTGGGATAGGATTGAAGGATTCAAAAAGGTGACACAATAGGAGAAGGAAGGAGGCATTAAAGCATATCCCTCCTTAATGACAACTTCTTGAACTCCTAACATATATTGGAGTTTCAAAAAATTCGCTTCTATAAGGGACTTTGTGAAAATGTTTGCAACTTGATCTTCTATAGGGAAAAGAGGACTTCAATAACTTGATCACGAATGAAATTTTTGAGGAATTTCATGTGTATCTCGATGTGTTTTATATGTTGATGTTGAAATGGATATTTGGTGAGCTTGATGGCACTCTTATTGTCACACCAAAGGGTGATCGGATTCTGTTGTTGGAATCCAAAATCTGAAAGGATATTTAAAATACACAAAGCTTATTAACTTGCATTAATTGTTGCTCATTACTCTGCTTCTATTGAAGAAAGATAAATAACCTATTGTTTCTTACAATCCTAAATGACAAGTACAAAACCAAAGATAAAAACATAATATATAGTAGAATTTCGATCATCAGGGTCGCTGATCCAATCCGAATCAACAAAACCAACCAACAAATGAGTCCTCCTTGAATTATAATGTATCCCAAACTAAACTATACCTCAGACATATTGAATTTTCCTTTTAGTTGTTTTCCAATGGATTTCATGGGGTGTTTACATATACTGAGAAATAATACCAACAAGAAAGGAAATATCAATATTGGTATGAGTCAAATATAAGAGGCTACCAAATAATTGATGGTACAAAGTGGCATCAACTTTGGGAGTAGTATAAGTGGAAACAAGTTTGAATCCAAAGTGGAAGGGAGAAGGGGTTGGTTTAGAATCATCCATGTGAAAGTAGTGAATAAGGTCACAAACATACTTAGACTAAGAAAGATAAATTCATTCTTTGGTTTGCAATAGCTGGAGGCCAAGGAGATACTACAAATAACATAAGTCTATCATTTCAATTTTCTTTCTAAAGTTGGATTTCATGTGGGTTAGAAGTTTAGGTTCACTACTAGTGAGGATAAGGTCATTAACATAAAGAACAAGGATTATGAGATATCTTTCTACTTTCTTGGTATAGACATTAGGGTCAGAATGACATCTAGAAAAGTCGATGTCAAGAAGAAAGTTGTCCATTTTGGCATATTGAACTCGAGGAACTTACTTAAGACCATAAAGATATTTCTTAAGGTGAAAAAAAAGAATGGATTCGTTATAGACATAGCCATGAGGTTGTTCCATGTATATTTCTTCTTGAAAATCCCCATGCAAGAAGGAAGATTTAACATCGATATGATGGACCTCCCATTTATGTGAGACAACAAAGGCTAGAACAAGAAAGATGGAATTCATTTTGGATATTGTGGAAAATGTTTCATTATAGTCAATGCCTTTAACTTGAGGGAACCCTTTGGAAACTAACTAGGCCTTGTGTCTTTCAACAGTTCCATATGATGCATACTTACTTCTGTACACCCATTTACATCTCACAAATTTTCTTCCTTTCAGAAGAGGTACAAGATCCCAAGTATCATTCATCATCAAAGAGTGATACTTTTCATTCATTGCTTTGTCTCAATATGGATGGTATGAATCTTCTGCAAATGTTTTTGTATCATGAGTCTCTGAAACTTGAACCAAAAGAGAAGATTCTTACTAGAACCGTGAACGTGTGTGGTGCTGATATGAAGGATCATGGACAAAATCACTAGTTACTTCTCGTGTTGAATGGACCCATTTGGGAAATGGTGGTGTTGGTGTAGGTTCATGTTCATTGGAATCATCTTGAGGAAGGTGAGTAGGCATAGCTGTATTTTCATCCTCACCATCATCATCTGAAGAAGAAGAAACCAGAATAGGAAAAAAAAATGGCACAAACGTCGAAGATGGCTCACAGGTCGAAGATGGAACAAACATTGAATTAGGCTCACAGTCCAAGATATTTTCATCAAATTTAATATCTCTTCTAATAATAATTTTAGTGGAATGAGGTTGAAGAAGTCTATAACATTTTACATCTTCAGAATATCCAACAAAAATACACTTCTCACTTTTATGTTGTAAAGCTTTCCTTTTTTCATCAGGAATGTGAGCCCATGCAACACTGCCAAATACAAAAAAGTGGATTACATCAGTTTTAATTTTATTCCATGCTTAATATGGTGTTATATTTTTTAGAGCTCTTGTGGGATTAAGATTTACTATGTAATTTTCACAATTGATGGCTTCCACCCAATAATAAAGACTTAATCCCCTATATTAGATCATACAATTAACCATTTCTTTTAATTTGTGATTCTTTCTCTTAGAAACACCATTTTGTTGTGGTGTATATGGAACATAATGTTACAATTGAATGCCTTGTGAAGTGCGGTAACTTGTAAATTTATTGTTCACATATTCGCCTCCATTATTTGTTCTTAACCTTTAAAGTTGATGTCTAGATTATTTTTATACAAGGGCCTTGTAGGCCAAAAAATCTTCAAAAACTTCACTCTTAAGTTTTAAGAAGTAAACCCAAGTGCGTTTGGAGAAGTCATCAATGGAAGTTAAGAAATACTTGCTCCTAGAGAAAGAAGGAGAAGAAAGTGGACCACACAAATCATTATGAACAATTTGCAAAGGGGTCGAGGCATGTCAAGGGGCATGTTTGTCGAAAACACAATGAACACAAACACCATATCTGAAAGAAACAAGAGGAATACCAGTCACCATGTATTGATTACATAGTTGTTGTAATGAGCGATATTTTAGATGACCAAACTGCTCATGCCAAATTTTTCTCAAGTCATTTCTATGAGCAACAAAAATTGATGGAAAAGATGATGACCCAAAGTTTTCAAACTTTTACAGCTTGGTAATATCATCAACAATTCCATCTGTGAGGACATGATTAAGATATTTTAAATCCTTGATTACAACTTGGTTAGATGAAAAATCTATGATTTACCTTCACCTAAATGAGTGATATGATACCCTAATAGAAGGTTGCATGAAATACTTGGAACACATAATACATCATTGAAATGATCATTATCTACCTGAATTGTTCCAGACCTTACAACACTAAGATATTTATCATCACCAACAAATATTTTCTTGGTGTTACATTCATTAAGCACATAAAATATGGATTTATATTTAGCCATATGATAAGATGCTCCAAAATCAATAAGCCACTCATTAGAAGAAGAATTTGCATTGAAGGAGAAACCAAAAGAAGAAAGTGCACATACATGAGAAGAAGAAGAACAAAAATCAATATTGATGTTGTTCTTATTCATTGTTGCTTCTAAGGATTCTGTCTTTTTAAAAAATTTAGACTCCACATGACCATATTTTCCACAAAATCTGCAACATATGTCAGTCTTCTTACTTTTGGATTTTGCCTCTTTGTCACCATTAGGAGTAGAATCTGTCTGAGAGGGTTTGGTACCCTTGTTTTTCTTTTTTTGTGTGTCATGTATGTTACTTCTTTGGATTCTTATATTTATCTTTCTGCTAGGCCACTAAGGATTCATTGGATGTACCTGTAATGTTGATCAATCCAAGTTGCACAAAATTATCTTTCTCTAAATCAGAGCATCACAAAAAGAATTAATATAGGGTTCTTTATATTTACTCCCTAGAGCTTCTCTGGTGGTATAAAATGTAGATTCAAAGATAGAACATGCACTACCACGATTAGAAATAAGAACATATATGCATTGGTATTCCTTTAGATCTAGTTTGTAGTCTATACAAAAAATTCTAAGTGTTTTGAACTTAGATAAATAATATTCAATGCAAGGAAAATCATTAGGACTTAAATACGTTAATTGATTTTCTAATTGTTGGGCTTGAACAATATTGTGTTTACCAAACACAACTTGAATATTTTCCCAAGATTCATCGGGGGCATCAATTCCTTGAAGGTGAAACCTTAAATCAGGAGAGATGGACATTTTGATTAATCCACATGATTCGTCATTCTTATTAGCCCATTTAGAATTTGTTTCATCGTCATTGGGTTCTTGTTATTTTCTCAAGGTAATTTGGTACAATCCTTTACTTCTTAGTACATACTCCATATGGGATTTCCATGAGAAGTAGTTGGTACTAGTAAGCAACATATCATTGGGAGAAGCCATATTAAAATATGCAAAGAATATATATTTAAAGGATGAAACTAATGGTTTGGATGGAAAACTCTTGAAAAAATAAGTTGTTTAAAAAAACGACACTGAAAATGAACTTCAGATGTGAAAGTTATGCCCTTTTGAAAAAAGACATAAATGGTAAGCAAAGAGCCACATGGAAAGTAGAATTTGGTCCACGTGGTGATGCTCCTCCTTATCTAAATTTTCCTATAAGATCATTTTTAAATAAGTTACTTACAAAGTGACCCACTTTTATAGAACAAGTGGGAGTCACTTTTACAATGAAGTTGCTTTCTAAATTAAAGTTGCATGCAAAAAAGAGTATCTAAAAAGAATATTGAAGCTACTTATAGTGATTCACTTTTATAATTAAGTGAAATTCACTTTATAATGGATGCATGGATTTTTTCAAAAAAGTAACAAAAAAGAGACTTGAACCTAAGACCTCTTACTTAATAAAACAACTTTCAACCAAGTGAGCTAGTGAAAAACACATTATAATATTAATAAGGAGGATGGGGGGTGTTGTTGTTGTTGTTGTTGTGGAAGACGACCTTGATGTGTGTTCTTAAAAAATTATTTTCACGTATTCACACACATAAAACAATTATCTTCTTGACAACAACAAGGCGTTAGATCTTGGTTAGCTTACTTGGAAAATGCAAGTTTTCTCTTTGTTTTTTATTTACCGAGATCACACATACTGCACGACAAAGAGAATACGCAGACAAGAAAACAATTTATGCTTTGTTCCTGATTTGTTGATATCACACAAAGCAAAGGGAAAACAACATACACAGACTGGAAAGAGTAGCAACCTGGAAACAAAAAATAAAAACAGAAAAATTAACTCTGTAAAAATTTAAAAAGGGTGTATTTGGGATTTATACCTTTGGAATTGACTAAAATGGTCATATCTTGGGAAAAAAAAATAATTTTTGAGTGAAACAAAAAAGCATTTCTAACTGAAATGAGTGTTCTAGATGCAATGGAATAGTCCTCTCAACCCATAAATGTATGGGAATAACAAAAAATAGAGATGTAACAATACAAGTTCAATATTTGGATCTACAATGGGAGTGGGTCTTCAAATGTTCTCTGATACCATGTATGACAACACAAGTACTCCAACAGAGGATGAAAACCTTTAGTAACCACTCACACAACTAGATAAAAAATCAACGCATTTATGTTTTTAAGTGGTAAAACCCCTGTGGGGAAACATCCATGGACCCAACTAACATGGCCACTTGAGGAAATTTATTAATGCAAAAGAAAAATAATACAAGAGAGTTTCTCACAATCGATCATCAGTAAATGACCCTCCATGTTCTTTAAATAGATATCAAGGACCAACTGGGTGCTAAACCATAGATCAATGTAGACGTTAAAATCGAGGATAACATGAGTCATCGGATCAATCAATGTCAGGAACATATTGTGACTGTCAGATTAAATAACTACAAATGCATACTAAAAAAACACACTTTAACCTAACAACACATTAGACCAAGTTGATCATAATTAAATCCTAAGTGTCTAAATATCCTAATACAATTTGGATTCCTCTTTAAACGTCAAATCAATGTCATTATGGCCTTTGCAAAAAAGGCAATGCATTCAATTAAAACTTCTAAAATTCCCTCAGTATTTCTCAATATGGATTCGTTGAAGGCCCAAGATAAAGTAAGATGGACCTTTCTACGTCTGGTGCTAGTCCAAATGGGTACGAGTTTGACCTATGTTAATTGGATCATGGGCTGTATTCAGTTAGATTCTTTCCTTGTCTTTATTAATGGGCCTCCTTCTGGTTTCTTTGGTGCTTCCTAGGGGCTAAGGCAAGGATTCCTGCTATCTCCTTTTCTTCTCCTCCTGATGGCTGAAGGGATTAGTAAGTTGATGTGCAATGAAAGAAAAAGTGGTGAGATGAAAGGACTCAAATTTTCTCCTTTTGAAGTCCTCTCTCATTTACTTTTCATTAAAAATGTTCTACTATTTGGTGTAGGATCCTTCCAAGAATTCCAATGCATTAGAAGGATTCTGTATCTCTTCTATCAAGCTACGGGCATGGAAATTTGTTCATTATTTCTTTCCACGTGAGGATTTGACTCTCCTTTTAGAGAGTGTGATTCCTTTCCAAAGGAAGAGCCTATAAGAAGGTTGGAAGTATCTAGGATTTCCTCTTAAGTTGAATGTTAATGGATTTGAGGACTAGGTGTGGTTGTTCAAGAAAATGGAAGCTCATATTCACTATGGGTAAATACATGGTTTTCAAGAGGAGGTAGGTTGGTCTTGCTCAAGTAGGTTATGAAAAGTATCCCAATCTATTGGACCTCTATAGCCAAGGTTCTAAAAGGTATTCTAACTAAGATTCATAAACAATGTTTTCGATTATTATGGTCCGGAATTTGTGAACATGATGGCATACTGCTGGTTAAATGGTAAATCTTATCTAAGCCAAAAAATTAGGGTGGTTGGGTTATTAAAAACCTTTTCCTATTTAGGCAAGCACTTGCAGGAAAAATCATTTGGAGGCTTACATAGAAATCGACCCTTTGGGGTGTATATTTTAACCTTGTACAATTAATTACTGTAAATATATTCTTAATAAAACATAAAATATACAATGGCACACACACACATTACATAGATATTTTTACCTTGGAAAACCAACAACCTGTTTAGAGTCTCACCTCTAATATTCTAGTCGTCATATTGATTTTTTACAATACAATATACATATAAGATCATGTGACATCCAAAAACCTAATCCATTGAACTCGATTAGTAAACAACCCTAATTCATTAACCAAAATTAGAAAACCATCGAAAAAAACCATGTGCCTAAAAATCACCAAAAAATGGATGCAAAAAACTACTCAAAACTGACCAAAATATTTTTCTCAAGTGATCCTTCCCCCGAGCCCCTACAAACCTTCTAGATGGGGGGTGCTAAGCACCTACTAGACCGCCTTTGATCCCATATAAGTGTACAATACATGGGATCAATTTTACAAAGAATATAACACATACCCAACATTCTCCCACTTGTTAATTTCTTTGCATACAGGGGGTTACAGGATTACATAGTTTACAATCTAGGGAAACAATGCCCATATATCCTCTACACCAAGAGAAATTATCAGTAATCTGTAACATTCTCCAAAGTGTCCACCTTCATCAACAACACCTTCTTGTCTTCAACAATGTCTCTCACAAGGTGATACTAAACATCAATATGCTTTTTCTTTGAGTGATAAGTTGGGTTCTTTGCTGGGAACATTGCACTCTAGCTATCACAATATATCCTTACAACTAGTTGTACCAACCCAATACCTAAACACAATCTCTATAACCATAGTTTTTCCTTGCTTGCATGAGTGGCTACTATGTATTCAACTTCTGTAGTTGAGAGTGCCACTACAGACTGTCTTTTTCTCATCCAATTGATTGCTCCTCCAAACAGGTTAAACACATACCCGCTAGTCTATGATCCATATCTCCAGCCTAATATGCACCCACAAATCCATATATGTCCAACACTCTGTCCAATATTGGTCTTCCTTGGTAGCACAATATATAACTAGTAGTACAAATGTCTCGTCTAGTATAGACCATTGCATACATCAAACTTCCAATCACAATCACATAAGGAAAATGGGACATGTCCTCTTCCTCTTTGTGTGTCTTGGGAAACTGATCCAAATACAACTTTACACCTACAAGAATAGGAACCTTGACCGATTTACATTCTTTCATATTAAACCTCTGCAATATTGTCTCGACATATTTCCTTTGATTTAACCATACTTTCATGTTTTCTCGATCTCTTTCAATTTCCATGCCAAAAAATAAATTTGTAGCACCATGATCCTTCATGTCAAATTTAGAGGACAATTGAGTTTTCACATCTTGGATAATTTCCTTGTTTCCTATTAGTAGCATGTCATCCACATAAAAGACCAAATAAATAAGATCACCAATTAATTCGAAATACACACAATGATTTTCTTTGCTCCTTGTGAAGCCAAGTCCCAACATATAAGTATCAAATATTTGATACCACATTCTTGGTGATTGATTTAACCCATATAGGGACTTTTTCAGCTTGCATGCCAACTTCTTCTTTCCGCTAACAACAAATCCTTTTGGCTGCTTCATGTAGATTTATTTTTCCAGATATCCATGTAGGAATGATCTCTTCACATCCATCTGTTATACTTCAAAATAAAACATAGCATCAACAGAGAAAATAAATATAATATAATTTAATTTAGCAACAACAACAAAAAATATCACTAATGTCAATTCCCTCAACCCGGGAATAACCTTTTGCTACTAACCGAGCTTTGCATTTCTCCTCTTTTCCTTCTGGATTTAGCTTCTTTTTAAACACCCATTTTCTACCAATGGGATTTCTTCCATTCATCAACTCCACTAGATCCCAAGCCTCATTATTGTCCAAGGCTACCATTTCTTTAACCATGGAATTTTTCCAGAGTTTTCCATCCTCTAAATCCACTACCTCCCTAACAGTTCTAGCATCATCATCAATAATAGACAAAGAAAAATTTGAACGGAAACTAGGTGGATTATACCTTTCCGTTTGTCTTCTTTCTTGAAACGATCTCCTCAATATTGGAGTATGAGTACATTCTTCTTCTGATTCATGTTATTTTGTAGAGTTTGATTCATCATCCTTCAACTCAAACTCTATTTTCTCTGATTCTTCTTTCCTTGGTAGGAATTCCTATTTGAAAACATATTTGATTTCTCTAAATACCACATCTTGGATATACACTACCTTTATATTTTATGGGTTTCAAAGCTTATGAAATTTCAAACCATCTTTATACCCAATAAAGATACACTTTTCATCCTTTTTATCTAGCTTACTCATGTTTTTCTTTGGAACATGAACATAGGTCTCACATCCAAATACCTTGAGATGTGTGAGAGAGGGTTTCTTTCTAGTCCATACCTCATTTGGATTCTTGTCATATAGTATTGATGATGGTGATCTATTGACCAAGTAACATGTAGTACCCACCGCCTCTTCCCAAAATTCATGTCCTAACATGGTACCACTGATCATGGACCTTGATTTTTCCATAGGCATCATGTTCATCCTTTCTACAACTCCATTTTGTTGAGGTATATATGGAGTAGTCTTCTTCCTTTCTATACTGCACTTTTTTACACATCAAAATGTCAAACTTGAGTTACACACCCTAAGTGTCGTAAAGTGATCTATGCACCTCGGTAAGTGTTTCATGCACTGTCACAAGTTTTTTATGCACCTTCCCAAGTGTCACATTCACTTTGTGAGGTGTCTCCACCCCTTTGACACCATTAAAATAGTTGTTCATGACCCCTAAGTCATATGGGAGGAGGAAAACCTTCATTTCTAGTTCAAAACATAAGTTGTAGGAAATTGTACCCCCATGTTTATGCCCTCGAAACGAAGCGAAATACTGGTATGGGTACGGTACGGCTGGGAAACTCCGTCGATTGTATCATATGGTGTTTCCTGATTTGGAAACACCTTATGCTATGGTCAACGACGTTTCCTAGTAGTACCGGCCCATACGATAGACATTTCAGGTGTATTTGAGGTGAAATAATAAAAAAAAAGGGGGTCGTGGGGCCCCCAAACAGTAATTTTTTTTATTTTTTTTTGCATTTTCTATATTCTCCAATGAGAATGAAATTGATTTTCTACCTTTTTTTTTTTAATTTGAAAAATAAATTTCTAGAAACTAATAGAAACCCTAAATATCATTCCTTTTCTATAAGAAACCACTTGCTTCACTCATTCCTCATACTTTCATTCTCAAGAGGAGCTTCCGACAACAACAACAAGGAGATTGCGTGTTGTTTTCATGAACATATTTCTTTTCTATTTTGTGAGCAAATTTATTTTATGTTTTCTTAGCAGATTTTTTTATTCTCTTGGTGAGCATTAGAAATTTTTTGTTTTGTTTGGTGAACATATTTTCTTCTTGTTTTTGTAGAATTCATGTCTTCTCAAAGTGTTGTTTCATTTATGCCTAGAACTACTGAAGGAATCAGGCAACAAGATTACTATCCTCTTTGGAGGCATGTTACCAAGGTCAAGGCTATGGGTGTTGGTGCAGGTTCATGGGAATGGAAGTGGAATTTATGCAATAAGGATAAGACCTTCAAGGTAACTTACAAAAGAGTCAAGGATCATAGTTTTCATGAAGGGAAGGGTATTGAAGGTTTTCCACATACTCTTCATCTGCAAGTAAGGGATAAATTCCAAAAAGAGCATGATGATGCTCAAAACATTAAGGATAATAGAGCCAAGATTTTTGTGCATGGCACTAGAAAGCATCCTCCTTCCTTGGGTGTTAGAAATGAGCCAAGTATTTTTTATAAATCAAGGAAAAGGTTGGAACTAGAGGTAGAAAACAAGATATCCAAAGGCCCTAGAGGATGAGGTACAACTACAGACAATAGATTGATGGAGATGTTCAACAATCAAAAGAGAGAAGAATGAGAGTCAAGAGTGGCAAGGGCCATATTTTCATGTGGCATCCCATTTAGTGTGGTTCGGTCCTCCTATTGGAAGGATATGGTGAATGAAATTAATGAGGCTCCTCAAGGTTTCAAGGGGCCAAACTATGAAAAAATGAGAACAATGTTCCTGTAGAAAGAGAGGGCCTTGATTCATGATATTCTCAAACTATTTTGTAGCTCATGGAACACCACAGGGGTTTCCATTATCTCTGATGCATGGAATGATACAAAGCGAAGGCCCTTTCTCAATGTTATTGCATCATCACCAACATGAGTGATGTTCTTAAGAGAAGAAGATTGTTTTGGCGAGGTAAAAGATAGCAAATTAATTGTTGATATTTTAATTTTTTCCATTGAACAAGTAGGGCCAACAAATGTGGTGCAAGTTATCACAGATAATGCACCTGTTTGCAAAGATACAGTTATGATTGTTGAGAGTAGATATAATTATATTTTTTGGAATCCTTGCATTTTCCAGAATGTAAATCTAATTTTAGAAGAGATTGAGGAAAACTTGAATGGATTAAGGAGGTCACAGGGAGATCTAGGGAGATCATTAAATTCATCACCAACCACCACTAGTCTCAAGCAATGTATCAAGAATACTCCAAATTGGAGTTTTTCAAATTTCCTGAGACAAGATATGCCTCAAACTTCATCATGTTGCACTTCCTTGTTGAGGTCAAAAGTTCATTGATGAGTATGGTGGTGGGTGTGACTTGGGCTAAGTGGAGACAAGAATATTTAGAGAGAGAAAGTATGGTGCAGAGGATATTGATTGATGAGGATTGGTGGAGTAAGGTATAATTATTGCTCAAGTTTACATTACCTGCATTTAAGATTCTCCAAGATGTAGACATATACAAACCTTACCTGGGAGAGATTTATGATGGCATGTATACCATGGTTGAGAAAATTGTGGAAATTATTACAGAGGAGGCTCCCACTCTGTTTTTTGTTGAGGTTTATTTTTTTGAGCATGTGAGGTCCATCATTGTTACTAGGTGGAATGGCTTTAACACTCCATTTCACACTTTGGCACATGCTCTAAATCCCAAATTTTGTGATGAGGAGTTCATTGCTCAAATAAATGGGAAGAGGAAGGCCCCACATAAGGACAAGGAGGTGGCCATAGGAGTGAAAAAATACTTCCATAGGTTGTTTCCATCTTCTCAAAAAACAAAGGTGATGGAGGAATTTGCATGTTTGTTTCCGGATTAGAGCATTTTGCAGACATCTCATATTTGGAGGAGAGAAGAACCATGAACCTGATTAAATGGTGGATTTGTCATGTGGAGAATGGTGTATATTTGCAAATCCTTTCCACTCATATTCTATCACAAGTGGAATTATCTTCATCAACATAAAGGAATTGGAGCACCTATGGTTTCATTCATTTCGTGAAGCAAAACAGGTTGGGATTGTTGAAGGCTGAGGATATTGTATATGTGCATTCAAACCTCCATATTGTGTCTCGCAAGGGTGAATAATATACAAGAAGGCCTCATAAACAGTGGGTTGTGGATGAAAAAAACCCAAACTTAGAGCTCTCTCTTGTTGCTTTTGATATTGTTGATGATGCAAGTGGAAGTTGAATTCAAATTTTCTCTTCTTCCCATCGAGGCTCTAGTTCTGCTGAGCATGCATATTTTTCTATTTTTGATGATGAGGATGAGGATCAATATGATATGTATTAGGATATGTAATTGTAGTTTCCTTTAGCTCATGTTTGTTTTCATTTTCAACACATATAACCTCATTTATAAAGGTTGATTTTGGATGTAAAGTCTCATCTATAAAGGCTAATTTTGGAATTTTCTACTTGCATCATGTAATGAATGATATTGATCATCTATGGGAGTTAATATGGACATGGTGTTCCTTCTAAAATGTCATTTATGTGTATCATTATGTTTTTATTGCAATATAATGTTTTATTTTTTTTTAAAA
>JASDQU010738802.1:7503-22982 GCA_032191745.1 Picea mariana
GGGGGGGGGGATATATCGGATTAGGTGGTTAATGTGCTAATTGATGGGTCACACATGAAAGAATGCATACCAAGTTGAAGTAATCCACTGCCTTCCATCCTTAGACTAATGGACAAACTGAGGTAGTAAACATGGCGTTGGTTTAACTATTGAGAGGTTACAACAACAAAAATCCAAAGAATTGGGATGAGAAGATAGTCTACATTCAACAATATTACAATAAAGAACTTTATTCTTCCACCAATAAGTCTCCTTTCGAGTTTTGTTTTGTATATTTACCTCCTTCACCATTTGATATTGTTTATGGACAACAAAAGGAAGAAGCACAACTACAAGGAAAAAAATAGAAGGCAAGAACATTCGTGAATAAGAACATTCATATACATATAAGGCTTCTGGAGTATCTCAAGAAGAGACAATAGTTTTACAAATCCAAGCATGATCAACATAGGGAGGATCATAAATTATGTGTTAGAGACAAGGTGTGGCTCTATCTCGGTAAGGAAAAATTGGAAGGAGCAACAAATAAACTCAAGCCCCTTAGATATGGGTCATTTGATATCATTGAACAAGTGAATGAGAACACCTTCAGTATTAAAATACTACTTTATATGCATATCATTGAACCCTCCATGTTGTATGAGGTGGAATAACATCAAGTTCTTCTGATTGTTGAAGACCTTGAACCTCATGGACTTGAGGAGTTGAAGGAAGAAATAGTTCTGCAACACAAGGAGTGTACAACTCGTAGAGGATATCAAAAAATGTGGTAGATTGGTCTCAAGGGATAGACTAGAAGTAAAGCAAAGTGGTATGAGAGGAAACATAATTCAAGCAAGTTCCCTCATCTATCCTTGGTAGATTTTGGGGATCAAAATCCTCCCAATGGTGAAGGTGTGATCCAAATCAGATCCAAAAAGAAAATTTGGCTATCAACATAGGCTCTAATATGATCAACACAAGCAAAGTTTAAGGATATGGACAAAGAATAAGATCGACATGTTGGTGTGGAGAGACCCATGCCATCATGATTGATGTCCATCATGTATGTAATATATGTAAGGTTAGGTAGTATATTGTTTTATGTAAATAAATAATGATACTTTCATGAGACCTTTTCCATGTGGGAGAAAAGACAAACAAATGAAGAGAATAAAGAGAAAGGGACTAGAGAGAAGATGAAGTGTTGGGGACACCTGACCTTGTATCTATCCTCCAATTTGACTCAATCTTCAATATCATGTTTCCCCACAATGAGAAGAGGGTTGTTTGGTTGTGAATATGTAGAGAGGTTGCCTAGATGTCACATAGGAGCATAGAAGTGAACCATAGATCCTGCATATTTTCAATTGTTGAATAATAAAGATCCTGGCCGAAGCCAAATGAATCTTGGTTTTACCAATTCGGTTTCCAAGGTAAATTTTGAGCTTTTGTGTGATGATTATTTGTGGTTGCATTGTTTATGAATGGTAAATGGTGTTCACTGTAATTTAATGGATGTCTTTGTATTGATTAACAATGAGAACTTTTCTCCATTTATTGTTTGAGCTCATTTAATATTAATATGCCCCCCATGGGTTAGTAAGCTAAAGTAAAAACTCTTTAACCATACCGATACATTGATTATGAAGTTGGAAACAGACAACCCTCCTTCCCGAGCCATTTCTATTTACTTGGGGGTTTCTAATTTCATTTAATATTCTTTGGGAACATTCTCAACTTTGCTTGAGAGTTTTTATTTTCCCATAATTCACATACAGATCATAATTCAACTTCTGGGGTTGTCTCAGTGTTTATTAAATACCCATGAACAAAATATACGTTTTTACAATTCTTTCAGCTACCAATATTTCCCCAAACATTTTCTCTTTTTTTTTTATTTTCAACTCGACTTCCATATGTTTTTAGTTTCCGTGGGAATACCAAAATATCCCATGGGAATGTTTTTATATAGTGGGATTCCTAAAACGTCCTTCAAACATTTTTTAATTACCTTGAGTTATCAAATTTTCCATTCAGAATTTCTCCTCAGCTATTGGTTTCCAAATTCGACTTTCCAAGGTTTTCCCTTCACGGTTCATCATCGAATCCTCATCTTAATGATTTTTTTTAATCAAGAGTCGAATCATTTTGACTGGGATTTCCATTTGGTCCAATTACTCCTCTTCATTTGAATGAAAATAATTTATGGTCAACCAAATCTACCCATCTTTTGACTGGGTTTTCATTTGGTTGGTTTTGGCTCCCTTGGTCGGCCCGACTTTGGTCGAATCGACTTCATGCTCGACTTTCAACCCTAACTTTTTCCCACTCAACTTGCCTTTCTTTCGACTTGTTTCCAATCTTGACTTCCAGGTAGTCGACTTTATTATTATTTGGTTGACTCGACTTGTAGCTTGATTGGTTGAGTCTTTTTCCATCATCTAAAGAGCTAAGGCTAGATTTTTTTTATAGATATTTCCATGTTGGTGAAATGGTGAGGCTATAAGCCTCCCGTTTACAGATCATGCAATGATTTTTTGTTATGTGTATACACGACTACAACTAATGAAATGAAAAATGGAAAAAGATGTTTTTAAGTTATGGTCAAGTGCCAGCAAATCCAATTTTTTAAGAAGAATGACTTCATTCATCCAATCAATGGATAATTGAGAGTCACCAAAAAATTGTAGCTCAAGCACATCATGACTTAGTGAACACTTAAGAAGTGCATATAGAGACTTAAAATCACCTTGATTATTCGTTCCGAGCTTGAGATTTTCTCTACCTATAAAAAAGTGAGAATTTGAGAGAAAGAAAATGTATTCTAGCCCACAAATATGGTTCTGCCCTTGGCAAGCACCATCAAAGAAGCACCAAGCCATATTCCTATTGATATCCACTACGCCTACAACCTAAGTCCTTTATTGGGTATGTGTTATATTATTTGAAAACTTGATCCCATGTACTATACACTGAAATGGGAGAAAAAGGGGGTCAGGGGTTCTTAGCACCCCCTAGATGGAAGGTTTGTGGGGGTTTCCCCTGAGAAAACAAAATTGGTTCATTTTTGGCACATGGTTGTTTCCAATGGTTTTCTAATTCCGGTTAAGAAATTAGGGTTGTTGACTAATTCAGGTCAATGGATTAGGGGTTTGGACTCTGTGGGATCCTATATGTATATTGTATTGTAAACAATGAATATGATGAATGGAAGATTAGAGGTGTGGCTCTAAACAGGTTGTTAGTTTTCCAAATTTGGGTTTCATGGTGAAAATATCTGTGTAATGTGTGTGTGTGCCATTGTATATTTTCTATTTTATTAATAATTTGTTTACAGTAATTAATTGTACAAGGTCAAAATCTACATTTGGTATCATAACAATTATTGGCTTCAGGGGGATGCCTTTATGGTCAGGGGTTTGGCTTAGGTATATGATAATCCTTGTTACATTGGGAGATCCATAGTATTGATTCTTCAGGTGAAAAGAAATGGAGATCAGTTTGAAAATAGAGATCGAGAAATTTAATAGGTAATGTTTTGAGCTGTGGAAGCTAAATATGGGAGATCAATTGGTAGAAAAATATCATTGGATTGTGGTGGATCTAAATACTGCACCTATATGAAATCCAACAAAAGACTGGAAAAAGTTGGATTAGAAGATGAAGATCACAATATGGTTGTGTCTCTCAGATTCAATATTATTGAATGTGTCATGGGAAGCGACAACCAAGGAATTATGGGATAAGTTGGGGACTTTGTATCAATCTAAGTCCCTAGTAAATAAATTGTTCCTACAAAATAAGTCGTATAACCCATGTATGAAAAATGGAGACTTGATGAAGAAGCATCTGATCTTCTTCAATACTGTGCTAAGTCTGCTATTGTATCTTGATATTAATATTTCTGATGAAGACAAGTGTAACGGTTTATTGTGCTCTTTTCTGGTCGTGGCCATATGTAATAATACAACTACATTAAGTTCCGATGATGTGGTATCATCTTTTTTTTTGGAGGAAATGAGGCGTAAGACATGGAAGGACATAGCACATATTCATTATTTGCAAGAGGATTCTTCTAGGAAAGAAATAGATCTAAATCCTCTTGTGGGAGATATAAATCTAAGGGTAGATATAGATCTCTTAGAAATTTTGTGAAGGTATGCTGGAGATGTGGAAAATAAATGAACTACAAGAAGCAATGTACATCCAAAAGTGTTGAGAGAGGAAAGGGATATGAATATGCTCCTTCTACAGAAGAAAAAACCTCCTCCTCGAAAGAAGGAAATGTATACTTGGCTTCTTCAAGCACACATGTAGATCATGAGGCATGTATAGTTGACTTAGGTGCATCCTTTCATATGACTCCCCACATGGATTGGTTCTAGGAATATGAACGATATGATGGAGGTGATGTTTTCCTAAGTGATGACTCAACAAACAAAATCATAGAAAAAGTAAAAGTCTAGTTGAAGCTCACAAATGGAAAGATTAGAACACTCCCTAGTGTTATGCACATCCCGGGTTTGGACAAAAAATTGATTTCTATAATCAAAATGTACGATGCAGGGGTAAAAACAATATTTGAGAAAGAAACCTGCAGGATGGTTAGAGGAGAAATGGTGTTGCTGAAAGGAGTTCAGATTGGAACTCTGTATATGTTGAGGGAAGCACTATTAGTGATGGGTGTAATAGTTCCATTTTTCTTGAGATTGGAGTCAAAGAAGAAAAAACTTCTACAGTCTTTGGAGAAAAGACTATGTTGTGGCATCAAAGACTAGGACATATCATAGATAAGGGATTTTGACTACTACATGGTAAAGGTATGATTGAAGGTATGTCTAAATTCTCTCGAGATTTTGATTTCTGTGAACATTATGTATATGGGAAGAAAAATCGGGTAAGATTCCTCTTTGGTGCAACAAGGGAAGATGGAATTTTATAGTTGGTGCAAAGTGATGTGTTTGGACCTATGTCAGTTCCATCACTGGGGAAATATGTGGACTATGTCTCATTTATAAATGAATTATTGAGGAATACATGGATTTATTTCCTCAAGAAGAAATCTGAAGTCTTTGACAAGTTTAAAGAGTTTAAGGCTCTTGTGGAGAATCAAACAAAGAAAATAATTAAGGTGCCAAGGATGGATAATGGTGGATATTTCTGCTAAAATGAATTCAAATAATTATGTAAGAAGTGAAGTATAGCAAGGTATAAGACTACTCCATATACACCTTAGGAAAATGGAGTTGCAGAAAGGATTAACATGACATTGATGGAAAAACCAAGGTGCATGCTCAGTGGTGTTTAGTTAGGACAAGAATTCTGGGTAGAGGCAATGGGTACTGCATGTTACATGGTCAAATAATCACCCTCATCAACACTGAATGACAAGACTCCACATAAGGTATGGAATGGTAAGAAACCCTCTCTAACACAACTTAGGGTATTTGGTTGTGATGCCTATGTTCACGTTCCAAAGGAAAATATGAGTAAGCTAGATAGAAAGGTTGAAAAGTGTATCTTTATTGGGTACAAAGATGGTCTGAAAGGTTATAATATTTGGAACCCAGAAACTAAAAAGTTAGTGTATAGTCGAGATGTGTAAATTAGAGAAATAAAAAATGTTTTCAAGTAGGAAGTCCTACCAAGGAAGGAAGAACCAAATAAAATAGAGTTTGAGTTGAAGGATGATGAATCAAACTCTACAAAATAACAATAGCAATAATAAGAAGATCCTCATACTCCAATATTGAGGATATCAATTTGGGAAATAAGGAAACTGGAAAGGTATACTCCACCTGATTTATGTTTAAATTTTTCATTTTTATTACTGATGATCATCCAAGAATTGTTAGGGAGGCAGTGGATTCAAAGGATGTAAAACTTTGGAAAAATGCCATAGTTGAAGAAATGGTAACCTTAGACAATAATGAGGCATGCGATATAGTGGAGTTGTCGAATGGAAGAAAGCCCATTGGTAGCAAATGGGTGTTTAAAAATAAGATGAATGTAGAAGGAAAAGTGGAGAAATACAAAGTTAGGTTAGTAGAAAAAGGTTATTCCCAGGTTGAGAGAATTGACTTTAGTGAGATTTTTTCTCTTGTTTCAAGTTAACTTCTATTAGATTTATTTTATTGCTTCTACTGCATTTGATTTTGAGGTAGAAAATATGGATATGAAGACAACATTCCTACATGGGGATCTAGAAGAATAAATATACATGAAGTAGCCAGAAGGATTTGTTGTGAAGGGAAAGAAGGAGATGGTATGCAAGTTGAAAAAGTCCTTGTATGGGTTAAATCAATCACCAAGGATGTGGTATAAAAAAATTGATAATTGTATGTTGGGAATTGGATTTACAAGGAACAAAGAGGATCACTGTGTGTATTTCAAATTAATTGGTGATCATCCAATTTATTTTGTCTTGTAAGTGGATGATATGTTGTTGATATGAAACACCAAGGAGATTATCTAGAATGTGAAAACTCAGTTGTCCTATAAATTTGACACGAAGGATATTGGTGATGCAAATTTCGATTTTGGCATGGAAATTAAAAGATATATGGAAATAAGAAACTCTGGTTAAATCATAGGAAATATGTTGATATAATATTGCAAAGGTTTAATATGTAGGAATGTAAACCTATCAAGATTCTTGTTCTTATAGGTGTAAAGTTATCTATGGATTAGTGTCCCAAGACATAGGAAGAGGAAGAGGACATGTCTTGTGTTCTATATCTGAGTACAGTTGGTAGTTTGGTGTGCAAAATGATATGTACTAGATTGGGCATTGCACATGTAGTGGGATTTTTGAGCAGGTATATGTCAAAACCATGGAAAGAGTATTGGACAATAGTAAAGAGGGTTTTCAGGTATTTGTGTGGAACTACCAGTTATGGATTATGCTACCACGGAAGACCAAGATTGGAAAGAGTTTTGGAAATAAATTTCTTTGTGGATGCATATTAGGTTGGAGATATGTATTGTAAAAGATCTACAAGCGGGTATGTGTTTAACCTGTTTGGAGGAGCAATCTATTGGATGAGAAAAAGACAGTCCATAGTGGCACTCTCAACTACAGAAGATGAATACATGGTTGCCACTCATGCAAGAAAGGAATTTGTATAGTTATGGAGATTGTTTTCATGTGCTAGGTTGGTACAACTAGCCACAAGGATAAATTGTTATAGAAAGATTGCAATTTTCCTAGAAAAGAACCCAACTTATCATTCAAAGACAAAGCATATTGATGTTTAGTATCAATTTGTGAGAGACATGGTTGAACACAACAAGGCATTGCTAATCAAGGTGTACACTTTGGAGAATGTTGCAGATTCATTAACACAATCTATGAGCACTGAGAAGTTCTCTTGGTGTAGAGGATCTATGGGAATTTATTCCATATATTATTGACTATGTAATCTTGTAACCCCCTGTATGCAAATAAAAAAACAAGTGGAAGAATGTTGGGTAGGTGTTATGTTTTTTGAAAAAATGATCCCATGTATTGTACACTGATATGGGAGAAAATGGGTTTGGGGGGTACTTAGCACCCCCCAACTAGAAGGTTTGTGGGGGTTCGAGGGCAGAAACCCCCGAGAAAAATGTTTTGGTGATTTTTTTCATCACATGTTTTTGCTTAATGAATTAGGTTTGTTGACTAATCCGAGTAAATGGATTAGGGGTTTGGATTTCGTGGGATCCTATATGTATACTGTGTTGTAAAAAATGAAGGTGATGAATAGAATATTATAGGTGCGAATCTAAATAGGTTGTTGTTTTTCCTTGTTTGGGTTTCCAAGGTAAAAATATCTATGTAATGTGTGTGTGTGGGCCATTGTATCTTTTTTGTTTTATTAAGAATTTGCTTGCAGTAATTAATTATACAAGGTTAAAATATACATCCTCCCCATAGGCTGAGCTCCCTTATATCTTGAAAACATGGCCATTGATTGTTGAGATACTTTGAAAGGAGGAAAAATATTATCATTGAACAAGCCTGCATTACAGGCCAACCATAATCCCCAAGCCACTAAAATTGGAAGAATATGAAGTGATTTCAAGGATGACTCCATGAAAATTTTCTCTCAATGAGTCTTTGTCCGAGAGATGGACCAGTCCCAGTTATTGCTCAAGCTCCATCCAAACTTGATGGGTATAATTACAAGACATGAATAAATCAGAATTTCTCTCCTCTGTACACCTACCCAATACACATAAACTTGGTCCATGATTACCCTTTTGTTGCAACCTATCCCAAGTCAAAACCCGGTCTTTAAGAAAAAACCAAAAAAATAATATGTTTTTTGGAAGTCCCCTAATATTATAAATCTTCTTATATCACCACATATCTTTGATATCAACCATGAAAAACATGGGTTTATAGTCGATCTTGGATGTATTGTGACCCATCGATTTATTTCAATCCCAAACCACTTCGTATTCATCCTCCAATAACCTAATATGGGCCTAATTCAATTCATTAATATATATAGACAAGGGGTGATGCCACTGAGCTTCAAGATTCAAAGTCTCCTATGAAATCCAACCCTATCCCCAAACTATTGTACTAGCAAGGTCTCAAATTCGGTTAAATTAGATCGACCAATTTCCTGTAGGAATGCAATTAAACCATCCAAAATATATATACGATTTATATATCCCACAATAACATCCTTTCCAACCGAGATATGAGCACCAGACCCCACCTTCCAAGCCAATAAGTGACCAAGAATACAAAACACAAGAGTGAGAGACTGTCACTGAATGGATACATTATGAACAGTTTTTTGGTGCCTTCTAATCCAATCCAAGATGGTATCAGGATAGATATACTTATCTATCAGAATACGTCTCCATAAATTATCTTGGGTTAAGAAAACCCACAATGAATTTGCAACCAAGGCCCTACTTGTTGAATGCCATATGTTTTCCCTTCTTTCCTCTTTTTTTCCTTTCATGCCTTTTCCCCTCCCTTAAAATTTCTTCTCCATGTATCCCACACCTCCTTCACCCCTCTGTTCATTTTGTCATTCCTACCATACTTAGCCATTTCCATCGTATTCGAGGACTTGTTTTTATTTCCTTTTTCCTTTTTCATCTGGTTCAACACTTAGTTTATTTTTCTTATCGTAGACTAGAGGACTTGCACTTGATTACTTTTATACCTCTCATAAGTTGTTCGACAGATTTCAATACTTAGCCATTTCACTCATATCGAGCTCTTATACTCTTGGAATCACGGACTCATGAACTTGCATTTTCATTTGAAATCTTTCCACTCCGACTCCCCGCCATGACGTGCCCCCTTTTGTCACGTTTCTTGAGTCACTTTAAATGATATTTTTACGGACTCAATTTCTAAATTCATTTATGAAAAGGCCATTTATGATTCATGTTTATATCGAAGAAAATTCATTTATTTCAAATTAATGATTTCACCAAGAAAATATAACTTAAGGGTAACTTTACTGTGCTAAGTGATATCATGAAGAAGTTTTCCAACTTTCTGAAGATGGCCATAAGAAAACAATAGTTCTACGAGGATGCTTTCAACCTGTTCGCCAAAGAAGACTAGAATTACCATTGGTTGATTTCTTATCAGTAGTATTCAACATTGCTAGATAGAGATAAAAATAAGGTATGGACATCAAGAATAGCTCTTTCTAGTTGCATTTCTGAGGTTTTCGAATGTCAATATATCATTACCTGATGCATTGACAAATTCATCCAGAACAAAAGAACCATCCCATTGCAAAGAGACTCCCTTGTTTCATTGGCGCCCTCAGTTTTTAAGAAGATGCTAAAATTTTCAGAGACAAATTTGGTTTACAAAGGAGAATAGGCCATAAATTTCCTAAAGGGAATAAACAATGGAATTGAACTCCTGCAAGAATATCTACAAGATCTTGACTCAATGCTAGAAGACGCATCCAATATTTAGGTGAGTTCTTTGAAGGAACCTTATAAATAAATTGCTTGGCCATTTACTAGAGTTGTTGGTTAAGACTCTACAACAACTATTCCTCGGTTGGCATTATACATATTGCATTTCACGGTTCATGAGAACGCAATATTTGACTGGGTGAAGATCATATCAAATGAGGTTACTGCACAGTTGATAAATTTCAAAACTGGAAATAAGTTCTATATGACATCCTACCTGATCTTCTCTATCACGTAATGTCATTTTTTCAAAGATTTAAGTATCGACAAAAGGGTGAATTCAAAGGTGGACCCTGTAACTATGATATATCAAGCTCTATGGAGACATTAGGTTGGTCAATATTTTTATGAAGTATATAATAACTTCATGTCTAAATTAAATAAATTACTCTTTGGAGATGATACTTCCAAGCTCTCTTTGGAAGCATCGACTTTTCTAAATGGAAAGGGGGTTCTCAAAAAAATGGATGATTATAATATCATCAAGATTTTTTATTCTCACGAAAAACCTATATTTCTTCCCCTTTATGTTCTTGACAAATTGTTTATCATAGAAGTGGACAGAGAATACAAATTATGGTTTCATACTTTTTATGAAAAAAGGAAAAATCAATTTATTCCTCTGCCTTGGAAAGGCAAAATTATTTTAAGAGGAATTTCCAAGATTGATGAGTATGATTCCTATTTTGATCAGTTTAACATGAGATTTGTAGAAGAGATCATAAGGTTTGACCCTGATAACATTTTTTATAACCACATAATATCAATTGGGCTCAAATATGCACTTATCAATGTGCTTATGTTTGGAGAAGAAGAGGGTGATAGTCATGAACCTAATGTTCAAGAAATTGGTAGAAACAGTGGAGATATAGATACCATTGTAAGAAACAAAAAAAATCATAAAGATAAATGCAAATCCTCTAGTTCAAAGAATGCTCAATCACCTTCCATTTCATACATAAGTGTTTTACCTAAGTTAAACCATCATCCTAGAGTGGCCCAACAAAGAAAAACCCAAAGTAATAATTCAGGAGATGATGAAAAGAGAAACCCTCCTCAGGGAAATTTAGAAAACCCCCATAAGCTGAAAGTTAAAAGGAAAATAACCAATTCTCAGCAAGAAGGAGGAGATCTATAAGCACGTGAAAATTATCTTGATATATGATATGGACCTGGATTTTGATATCGAGAATATCCGCTTCCTGGATGATGACGAACCTGCTCATGAAATTGTACAACATGTTTCTACAATAGCTGTCAAGAATGAAGTATTTTATGATGAAGAAAACTTTTCTATACAGAGCGCCTCATTTGACAAAGATTCAAAGAAAATGGTTAATGAAAGGACCTCCAAGAATAAGAGGGGAAAATCACGGTCTACCATTGACACCCAAATTGTTTTTCCGTCAAAATTGTCTTCAATTCACAAGGTCACATGAGACACATTGGACTTATCAATAGATAATATGGAAGAAGAAAATGTTCAGCTAAAATAAAGAGTCAAGGAATTGGAAGAAACCCTCATGCCTCCACCTATTCTAGCCGCCCCTGTTGCCATGATTTTGCCTGACAAAAGTTTTCAAGCAATTCCAGAGTCACGTTCAAGAGTTAAAGGAATTTCAAGTTTGAGCCACTCGACATTCTGTCGAAGAAAATATAAATAAAATAGGGTCATTACTTTTAAAATTATGGGACTTGGAGAAAAGCTTTTCCTCTCGGCATTAGAATCCAGAATACTAAAGAGTATTTGAATGCATATTTAAAGAATGATGAAGGATTTTGCACAAATGAAGTTGCAATTTTTGTAGAAAAGGTCTCAACGATGACAGACCAAAGAATAAAACATGAATATTTTCCTTCCCAAAGCCGTTTGAAGCAATTAAAGACATGTTGGATTGAAAGCGTTAATACATTAAGGGGATTATTGAGTCAATTAAATGATGTGTCACAAAAAAGGATGGAAGCATATTCAAATATTGTTGGCTTGGATATTTCCAGTAGCACCATCAAAGTCTTAGACCCTAAGCTAATATCAAGTTCAACGCTCATGACTCAACAACAACTTGAAGAAGAAATCAAAGGCCTAAAAAAGGCATCGGCTAAAAATGTGATAGCATAGTTGAGTTCACATATGATGACATTGACAACTGGCTTGTTGAATATACTAATAAAAATGAAGATATTAAAAATACGTTGCAAAATTTATCTATCGACTATAGATCTATCGAGGGAGAATTGTTTAATATCAAGGTGAAACAAGAAGTGATCGTTGCTTCGTTAAGGGATTATATTGAAGAGTGGTTAAAAAATTTTATTGCCAATATTTCTAAAATAAAAATAGAATCAATTACAACCGACCACCTAACTACAATGAGCAAAGGTAAGAAAAGGAACATAAAAAAACAAGTAAAAGAGAGAGAGTCCATCATAGTAAGTCTACACTGAATCAAATATTTCCCTCTCTATCATATTTTCATTAAGTTATACTTATTATTTCATTAGAAAAGCATAACCAAATTCTTATAACTTCTTCTTGTCTTCTTTCGAGATCCTTCTACTCGTGTTCCACTCCGCCCCTTCATTCTTCAAAATTTTTCTTGTAAATATTTATTTATGGTCTACAGGATCCCCAATCCCAGTCCCTTATGGAAAAACACATTTAATTTCAAGCATTGTAACATACATTATCATTTTGAGAAATCCTAGAGAACTAATTCGGGATTGATTTTGACTATGTTTTATAATTCTGAGATTTGAATATAAAATATTTAAAGTCAATCTATCAAAATATTTTGTTGATCTTTATAAGTAATACTCTTTCAAAGTTCTCTCGCACGATAGACCATTTCCTTGTTATGTTGAATGTGATCAGACATTTATTAAACTATGATAGATGAAAGGATATCTGCATTTTTATGTTCTTCCAAGTGTGATGTTTAAAGTTCCTATTCCTTTTCTCAGGAACCACCTTCTTTATATACATATATTTATTTTTTAACATTTGATTTTTCTTGATCATTGAATACTTGGACTTATGATATTTGACATAGTCCTATATTATTCTTGATTTGAAATTTCATCGAAGCTCATAAGCCAAAGAGGAGTACCAACTTTCTAAAAAGAAAGGAGGATTCATATCCTTGTGAGTTTGTTTTTTGAGTCTTAACAGATTCAAACATCGACATTTTTGGTGATCATACTAGGGAACTCGATTTTAAATCTTGGTTTTTAGACCACAAATTTTCACGACTTTTCCTCACCTTAATCAACGTTAACTAGAAATCGGATTTAGAAACCAAAGAATTATTATGCATAGGTTATATAATATTACAATAAAAACAACTTAGACTTGAGAAGAGTCAGAAAGATCTTGACAAACTCTTTCTCAAGAAGAAGAATGAGAAATCCTCAGAATAAAAAGAGATGAAAGACAAATGCAAAGAGCTCAAGAAAAAAATAGAAACTGAAGTTGGATGAATATAAAGGGCCACTGTCTAGATGTAGAAGTAAGCAGTTGGAAGTTGAAGAATTTTTTTTTTAAGAAAATAAGAAATATCCAAGAAAGAGTGATTGAGAAGAGAGACGAGAAGAAAGACATGAAGAAAGACAAGAGAAAAGACATGAAGAGAGACATGAAGAAATATGCAAAGAAAGACGTGAACCAAGGTATAAAATCTTGAGGAGGAGGGTAAGAGATTCTCCTTTGAACCTTTGAGGAGAACAACATGGGCTCCCTATCCTTCCAAAGGGGACATTGAAAACATTCTCAGGGGATAGAGAGATTGATCTAAAAATACATGTAGATTTATTCTTGGATGTTTGTGATTTCCATCTTATTGAAGATGATGATGTGATGGTAAGAATATTTATCCAAACCTTGGCTGATCAAGATTATGAATGGTACACATCACTGCCTGCAAGATCAATGGGGTCATTTGAATATCTTGAAACAATGTTTTTGAATATGTTTTCTCCTCCAATTGCTTATCAAACTCTTCTCAGAGACTTTACTCAAATTTGTCTGAGGAAAAATCAAAGTATTTGATATTTTAATTTGAGATTCAATAAGACATCGAACAAAATACCAGAAGAAAAAAGGCCAAATACTCCAGTAATACTCAGTTGTTATAAGAGTGTTATGCTTGCCAATGTAAAGTTTTCTATTAGAGCCTCTCAAGTTGAAAACCTAGATGAATAAATTGGTAAGGCCACATAGATGGAAGAAATTATGTTTGAAACATGAGCTAACCCTGATATTATTCTAGGAAAAGTACGCATACAAATAGATAATTTGGCCATTTCTGATAAGAGGGCATAAAGTTCAAGGAAGAACGAGGATAGAAAAAACATGCCATCTCAGAAATCAAGGAGCCATAGGGGGTTTCTTCAAAGGAACCAAACCAAATGAAAAAAATTGACCTTGTTGCAACACAAGAGACAAAGCAAGAGATTGAGATTGCCCAAATGAATAGAACTATTAGGTAAATGCAGAATGAAATAATTATATTGAAAAGAAATGAAAAATTCATGCTTGATTCAAGGATGCTAGTTCCAAAACAAATAATAAATCCTGATCAAGAACAAAGGACAAGAATTAAGAACATTAATGATAAACAAAGACAGAGGATCCCAAAGGCACCTAATCCCAATGCAGTAATACTCAAAGAATCTTATGATGAATAAACTATTGAACACGAGGCCAACTATATTCAAGAAGAAATTCTTGAATTTTTAGAAATTGATGGATCTGAGATATCCATATACATATTTGAATAATATGAAGAAAATACTATCTCGCAAGACATTGTTGTCCAAACACGGGGAAAATTAAATAAATCCAAAACAAAGGAAAATGTAGAAAAATAAAAAGAAGAAAACAAAGAAAAAGACAAGGAGAAAGAGAAGAATAAATCAAGTGAACAACGACGAATGTTAAATAACCCTTAGATGTTGTATAATGTGGTCGACGATATTAGTAAATTAAGAATGGATTTACCTTTCACAGAAGTGGTAAAAATTTCGCAACAGAGGGAAAACATTATCAAACTTTTAGATAATCTAGGTGGAATAATTGAAGTTGTTATTGCAAATCCAAAGTAAAATTAGACCATATCAGCTGTTAAGTTAAGAGAAAAAGTTCCACCCTTTTATATCTCAATTGAAAACCATTATGCTATACTCCACAATTGTTTGATAGATTCTGGAGCGATGAATAATATCATGCCTCTGGTAGTGATGGAAGCACTCAGTATGAGCTGTACCAAATATTATGAAACATGCAAAATCATTTATGCAATCGATTCCAAAAAAGTACTAGCCTATGGAAAAATCAAGTACTTCTATGCTTGGATTATTTCTACCCCCCATATTATCATCGTGTTCACTATCATAGTGGTCGATCTTCCCCTAGAATATGGAGTAGTCCTTAGAAGAGATTGGTCTTTGATTATGGGTGGTTACATAATGAAACATGGTAGTTGAATGATGCTATCGAACAAAGATGGGACAATGTTGAAAGTTGTTGGAAATATAAATGAGAAGGGGGGGTGAAT
>JASDQU010738802.1:27455-58836 GCA_032191745.1 Picea mariana
AAAATTATTTGGAGGAGATTGATAATAGTGTTGCCTCTATTTCAAAATACTGCGTAAAATCAGAGTCTCTTTTTACAAGAGATGATCAATAAAATAATATCAAAGAATAAGTATCAACTCGAAAGGTGAAAGAAATAAAGAAAATAAATATTGGAACCGAGGATTCCCCAAAACATGTAAACCTTGGGATTGATTGTACGACAAAAGAAATTGATTAGTATATTTCCTTAAAGAATATGTTGATGTATTTTCATGGAGTTGTGATGATATAAAAGCATATGACAAATCCATATTCCAACATATTATACCATTGAGAGAAGGGACAAATCCTTTCAAGCAGAAAATTAGAATGATGAATCCCAAGTTGAAGCCATTGATAAAAGAAGAGATGGAGAAACTAAAAAGGTGATGGAATCATATATCCCATTAGACACTCAAATTATCTCTCAAATCCAATAGTGGTGAGGAACAAGACTAGATAAGTTTAGCTCTGTGTTGATTTTAGATATTTAAATAAAGCAAGCATAAAACATAACTATCCTCTACCTAACATGGAATTTCTTCTTCAACAAGTTACCGGGTATACTTGTATGTCCATGTTATATGGATATTTTGGGTATAATCAATTTTTAGTTGCAGAAGAAGACAATCCCAAGACAACTTTCATAACACCTTGGGAGACATATGAGTATGCCCGCAGGCCCTCTGGTTTAAAAAACACTGGAGATAGTTTTCAAAGTGCTATGGATCATGCATTCAAAGACTTGATAGGGAGATTTATGGTGGATTACGAGGATGATCTAACCATCCATTCAAAAGAAAGAGAATAACATATTCATCATTTGAGACAAGTTTTTGAAAGGTGTAGGTCATATGGGATCTCTCTAAATCCAAAGAAATGTTTGTTCCCTATATCTAAAGGGAATTTGTTGGGACACATTGTCAGTAAAGAAGGAATTTTTATTGATGTAGAAAGAATTATGGCCATCAACGAACTCAATCCTCCATCTTCAAAGAAAGGGGTACAATCATTATTTGGAAAAATAAATTTTGTGAGAAGATTTGTCCCTAATTATGCAAGTATTTTCAAATCGATAAATTTATTATTAAAAAGGGATCAAATATTTGAGTGGACTTAAGATACTTAGAATTCCTTCAATAATATCAAATGAGCAATCACTATCACACCCATACTTATTAGTCTAGATTTTAAGCGAGATTTTATCATATATTCCTTTTCTACAGAAAGTTTTGTGGCCTCGGTCCTCACACAGAGAAATGATAAAGGTTATGAATTTCCAATAATTTTTATGATTAAAACCCTCCATGACTATGAGCTAACATATTCATAATTGGAGAAACAAGATCTATCTCTTGTAAAAGAAGTGGCAAATTTCCGGACTTACAATTTGAATTCTCATCTCATAGCATATGCTCCATCTTCACTAGTGAAATTGCTCTTGAATAAAGAATTAAGAGAAGGTAAGTGGGAGAATTGGCTAGCTAAAATTCAAGAGTATGATGTTGAAATCAATCCTTTGAAAGTCATCAAAGGACAAGGATTATTTAAACTCATTGCAGATAGTGATGTATTGAATGAAGTGGTTTCAATCTTACTTGGAAAATCCATATATAGTGCAGAATGGTATAAAGACATTGCCTTTTATTTAATATTCGGGCAATTTCCTATCATAGTGACTACAAAGGAAAGAAGAGCTTTGAAGATGAAGTAGAGTCAGTATGTGTTGATTGCTGAAATATTTTTTAGAAGAAAATATGATGGCATGCTATTGAGATGTGTAGATGAAAAGAAGGCCCAAGAACTGATGTGTGGAGGACATTTCACACCAATTGCTACAATGCATAAGATAATAAGGGGAAGATATTCTTAGCCATCAATTTTCAAGGATTCATATGCAATGGTGAGAAGATGTCTTTCCTGTAAAAAATTCTTAGGAAAGATGAAGAAGTTTGAAATGCCTTTGCAACCTATATTAGTAGAAGAACCATTCGAACAATGGGGGTTGGATGTCATTGGGACAATAAACAGAAATCAAGTAAAGGGAATATGTATATTCTCACCACCACATGCTACTTCACGAAATGGAAGGAGTAGTGGAACTGAAAAAGGATGATTCCGAGGAGTTGATTAGATTTCTTAAAGAAAATGTTTTGTCAATATTTGGAGTACCGAAGAAGTTTATCACAAACAATGGCTCAATTTTCACTGGAGAAAATTTCGCTAACTTTTGTGGGGATTATGGTATTATAATGGGGAAGTCATTGAATTACTATGAACAAGGAATTAGGCTTGCTGAATCAATGAACAAGACATTGATCCACATTCTAAAGAAGACAATTAATCAAAATCAGAAATATTGGCATGCGAAGTTGATAGATGCTTTGTACGAAAGTAGGATGACATCAAAAGACAACATTGGAATCTCCCCTTATGTATTGTTTTATGGAAAAGAAGCCAAAATTCCACTCAACCTTGAATTGAATGCTTTGACTTATGCAATAAACATTGAGGATACAAACGATACTTCCCCTTTTCATAAGAGATCGAATCAATTATTAAAATTGGAGGAAGAAAGAAATGAAGATCTAAAGAAAACATCACAGAGGCAAAAAAATGTTAAAAAAAAATCTATCATAGAGTGACGATTAAGAATTTTCAAAAAGGTGAATTGGTGTTACTCTGGAACAAGGAAAAGGAGAAGTCATCATTGCATACAAAGTTTGAAGCACTTTGGATTGGGCCTTATCTTATTGAGAAAATGTTGGGTTTCAACTCAGGTATGTTGAAATATATGAAGGGGAAGAAGTTGATGTTTCCTGTCAATGAACAACACTTGAAAAGTTTCTTCGCTTGAGATTCTCTCTTCTCTTTGTACATAATTTTTTTTTTTTTTTTTTGTATATTATTACCATTTTGACCCCATTTCCCAACATATAAGACACCTGGTCTTAAGATTCTAGTTCCCTGACAACTCACAGGGGGCTATCATCCCACAGTTGGAGCCAATTGTTGAATGCCATATGTTTTCCCTTCTTTCCTCTCTTTTTCTTTTCATGCATTTTCCCCTTCCTTAAAATTTCTTGGTCGTGTATCCGACACCTCCTTCATCCCTCTCTTTGTTTTGTCTTGCCTACCATACTTATACATTTCCATCATATTCACAGACTTGTTTTTATTTCCCTTTTCATTTTTCATCTGGTTCGACACTTAGTTTATTTTTCTTATCGCAGACTTGCACACGATTACTTTTCTACCTCTCATAAGTTGTCTGCCAGATTTCAATACTTAGTCGTTTCACTCATCTCAGACTTGCAGAATTGCATTTTCATTTGAAAACTTTCCACTCTGTCTCCCCTCCATGATGTGTCCCCTTCCTTCACATTTATTGAGTCACATTAAATGATATTTTCATGGAATCAACTGCTAAATTCATTTATGAAAAGGTCGTTAATTAATGATGTTTATATTAAGGAAAATTTATTTATTTAAAGTTAATGCTTTCACCAAGGAAATCTAACTTAAGGGTCATGTTACTATGCTAAGTGATATCATGAATAATTTTTCCAACTTTATGAACATGGCTGTAAGAAAACAACAGTTCTGCGAGGATACTTTGAACCTGTTCACTAGATAAGACCAAAATCACCATTGGTCCAGGTCTTATCAATACTATTCAACATTTCCAGATACAGAAAAAATAAGGTGTGGACATTAGGAATATCTCTCGTTGGTTGTGTTCCTGAGCTTTTTTAATGTAAAGATATCATTACCTATTTCATTTAAAAATTCGTCCATATTAGAAGAACCATCCCATTGCAAAGAGGCCCCCTTGTTTCATTGGCACCCTTGGTTTTTAAGAAGATGTTAAAATTGCCAGAGGCGAACTTGGTTTAAAAAGGAGAAGAGGCCAGGAATTTCTTCAAGGGAAAAAACAATGGAATTGAACTCCTGCAAGAGTATCTACAAGATGTTGCCTCAATTCCAGAAGACATATCCAAAATTCAGGTGAGTTATTTGAAGAACCCTTATAAATTAAAAAATTGAAAAGAAGTTATATATGGCATCCTATCTGATCTTCGCTATCATGTACTGTCATGTTTTCAAAGGTTTAAGTATCGACAAAAGGGTGAATTCAAAGGTAGACCTTGTAACTATGATATATCAAGCTCTGTAGAGACATAAAGTTGGTTATTATTTTTATGAAGTATATAATAACTTTGTGTCTAAATTCAAGAAATTACTCTTTGGAGATGATACTTCTAGGCTCTCTTTGGAAGCATCAACTTTTCTAAATGGAAAGGGGTTTCTCAAAAAAATGGATGATTATAATATCATCATGATTTTTTGTTCTCACGAAAAATCCTATTTTTCTTCCCTATGATGTGCCTTAAAAATTGTTTATCATAGAAGTGGAAAGAAATTACAAATTATGGTTTCATAATTTTTATGAAAAAAGGAAAAAATGATTTATCCCTCTACCTTGGAAAGTTGGAAAAATTATTTTAAGAGAAATTTCCAATATTGATGAGTATGCTTCCTATTTTGATCAGTTTAACATGAGATTTGCAGAAGAGATCATAGTGTTTGACCCTGATCACCTTTATTATAACCACATAATATCAGTTGGGATAAATCTTTCACTTATAAATGCACTTATGTTTGGAGAAGAGGGTGATATTCACGACTCTCATGTTCAAGAAATTGGTATAAATGTTGGTGATATAGAGACCATTGCAAGTAGCACATAAAATAACAAAGATAAAGGAAAACCCTCTAGTGAAAAGAATGATCAATCACCCTCCATTTCCTACAAAATTGTTTTACCTAAGGTAAACCATCATCCTGGAGTGGCCCAACAAATAAAAAATTTGAGCAATAATTCAAGAGATGATGAAGAGATAAACCCTCCTTAGGGAAATTTAGTGTTGGGTTGTTATATTCTTTGCAGTGAAAGTCGAAGTTGAGGTGGATCAACAACATAGAGATCAGGTCGAAGTCAAGGTGGATCAACAACAGGTCAAAGTTGAGGTAGATCGACAATAGGTTGAAGGTCGAGGAAGCCGACAGGGTAAATTCGAAGTCAAAGATATCGATGGAAAGTAAACCGACAAGAGGTCGAAGTGAAGGTGTGAGATGAACAACTAGAGAACGAATGAAGGTTGATTGGTAGTTGACTGGTAAACCCAACTTGGAGTCAGTTGTAACAAAACCCTGAGATTTGCGATATTTGTAGCCAATGATATGCATGGATATGAAACCATTTTTTGGCACCAATATTTAGGGTTTTTCCTACTATAAAGCCTATAAAGAGGCATGTTGTAAGGCCATAAAGGCTGCTATTGTAAGGTTATCATAGAATGCACTTTTGTAGGTAAATGCATGTGTAAAGTGGAGGTTGTTGTTCATGCATATGTAAGCCGAATTGGATATAGGGTTGTTCTTTCCTATGAAAGAGGGTATGATGTCGATTATTTCTTAGGTTTGGACCAAGGTTAGACAATTAATTCTTTTATTCTGAATGAATAAGGAAACAAGAGAGTAGAACTCTCAACAAAATGTTGGTTTTTCTGGTTAAGGGTTTCCAGGGTAAAATCTCGGTGTATTGTGTGATTCCTTGTGTCATTTGATTTCTTTATTAAATTCTTCTTCTCTTTTTCTAGGATTATGTTGGAAGTGACCTGCATTTCATAACATGTGGTATCAGAGCTTAGGTTTTCCCTGACAAATGAGTTATAAGAGCAGTGCTATTCTTTGGTGAGTATATCAGATCTTGATTTGCAAATATTGAATCTGAGAACTAAAACATAGGTACAATAAGAGTTGTAAGTCATCAATTGTTTTAAAGATCACGGTAAATAATGGAGAGAAATTCTAGAATAGAGATTGAAAGATTCAATGGCCATAATTTTGAGCTTTGGAAGATTAAAATAGAAGATCTTCTTATGGATCAAGAAAAATGGACAACAGTTTGTCCAAGTACCCAACCGACAAGCATGTCGACGAAAGAATGACAGAAACTTGAAAAGAAAAGAAATAAGTACAATATGGATTTATCTTGCAGATTCAGTACTGTTGAATGTCCTGGGTGAATTTTCAACCAAGAAACTGTGGGACAAGCTGGGAATCTTATACCAATCAAAATCTTTGGTAAATAAGTTGTTTCTCAAAAAGAAACTGTATCTTATGAGGATGAGTGATGGTAGTTCATTGACTAAGCATTTAAATGCGTTTAACACCATGTTAAACCAATTATCATCTGTGGATATAAATATCACTGATGAGGATAAATGTATCAACCTATTATCTTCTTTTCCAGACTCCTAGGATAACTCAGTCGTGGCTATTGGGAGTAATACAACCACACTAGCGCTAGAGGACATGGTTTCTTCTCTAGTGTCATAAGAAATGAGAAGAAAGAACATGGAAGGATCGACCAAAGATGTTATGGTAGTGAGAGGTCGAACGATAGACAATGATAAAGGAAGATTCTCTAGTAGAAAGTTCAAGTCGAAGGGTATAAATAAATCCCTAGTTCAGTCGGCGCGAAGATGCTGGAAATGCGGTAAAGATGGGAATTATAAAAAGGACTATCAGTCGAAGGAAACATAAGTAATTTCTAGAATTGACGAGAAGCAGTCGACTGAGAGGAGGATGACCTCATAAAAGGGAGGTGATGTGTACCTGGCATCAACCAATACATAGTTAGATCAAGCTGTTTGGCTGATCGAATCAGGAGAATCCTATCATATAACACCACGAAAAGAATGGTTATGTGAATATGAACAATAAGATGGGGGTGATGTGTTCTTGGGGGACAACTCGACAACCAGAATTTTTGGACAAGGAAGATTCTGACTGACACTGCATGATGGGAGGAAAAGAACCCTTCCAAGTGTGCTACACATTCTAGGTTTGGAAAGAAACCTGATATCTGTGAGAAATATGAGTGATGTATGTGTGCATACTCTATTTCATAAGGATTTATGTACTATGGTTAGAGGTGCGATGGTATTAATGAAAGGAGTTCAGATTTGTACCCTATACAAGATAGTAGAGAATATTGACTTGATTGGATGCAACAACATCATTGCTCCTAAAATCCACTTGAGTATGACTAGACTCGACTCGACATTGGCACAAATAGACTCAAATCAAGCCAATTCGGTTCAAACCGACTCGAAAAGACATGATGAACTCGACTCGACAACGTTATGGCATGAGAGGATGGGACACATTGGAGAAAAAGGACTTCGAGCTATGCAAAGAAAAGGTATGTTTGAGTGTTTTCCTGAATGTGGTTTAGAATTCAACTTTTGTGAACATTGCATATATGGGAAACAAAGTCGGGTGAGGTTCCCATCTGTAGCGACAAGGGAAAATGGGATTTTAGAACCAGTGCATAGTGATGTGTTTGGCCCGGTTACAGTTCTTTCACTTGGTGGATCCCTATATTATGTATCCTTCATAGATTATTTTTCCAGGAAGACATGGATATATTTCCTAAGGAATAAATCAAAGTTTTTCGAGATATTTAAGGAGTTTAAAGGTCTTGTGGAAAACTAGATAGAGAAGAGGATTAAAATGACAAGGACTGACAATGGTGGCGAATTTTATGGAAAGGAATTTGATTAGTTTTAAGAGAAGTGTGGCATAGCATGCCATAATAACACACCATATACCCCACAACAAAATGGAGTTTTCTAGAGAATGAATAGAACGTTGATAGATAAGGCAAGGAGCATGCTCAATGGTCTTGTGCTCACACAATAATTCTAGGCGGAGGTAGTTGAGACTACAAGATATCTTGTGAATATGTCTCCTTCATCGGAACTAGTCGACATGACTCCAAATGAGGTATGATAGGGTAAGAATACTTCATTGGAACATCTCAAAGTATTTGGCTATGATACATTTGTGCATCTTCCTAAGGAAAAGAGGAGACAAGAAGGAAGTCAAATGTATTTTCATCGGATACAAAGAAGGGATGAAAGGATATAAGCTTTGGGATCCTGCATCAAGGAGAACAATGTACAATCAATATGTGGTATTCAGAGAATTCAGAGGTAAATCTGAGCATGAGGAATTTGTTCCTACTGAGTATAATCCTGATATGGTGTGGTTTTAACTGAGGAATGAAGAAGATGATTCAGATGAGTCGACTGAATCAAAGGAAGAGGTGGAAAAGCTAACTCATGTGGTAAGTAGGTAAAAAAGAATAAGAAAACTAATTGAAAGGTACAGTCTACCTAAATTTTGTTCTTCAATCATGTTAACTTCCATTGATGATGATTCCAAGTCAGTCAGTGAGGCAGTTGAATCAACAGAGGGTAAGCTATAGAAAGACACCATGGTCGAAGAGATTGAATCCTTGTACAAGAATGATAAATGGGATTTAGTCAAGTTACCTAGTGGAATAAATCCCATCGGTAGCAATAGGGTGTTCAATAATAATATGAATTTCGCAAGACAATTTGATAAGTTCAAAGTTCGACTGGTAGTGAAAGGACATTCCCAAGTCGAGGGAGTTGACTTCGGTGATATTTTTTCCCCTGTTTCAAAACTAACTTCCATTAGAATACTAATGTCTCTGGATGCAACATTCGATCTAGATATATAATAGATGGATGTGAAGACAACATTCCTACATAGGGACTTGGAAGAATAAATCTACATGAAACATCCTGAAGGATTTGTAGTAAAGGGAAAGCAAGAGTTGATTTGCAAACTCAAAAGATTCATTTATGGTCTAAATCAATCTCCAAGGATCTGGTACCAGAAATTTGACACATACATCCTTAGTTTTGGATTTGTGAGAAGAAAAGTTGATCACTGCATATATTGTAAGGAAGAAGGTGGGTGTTTCATATATGTAGCTTTGTATGTCGATGACATGTTGCGGATTGGAAACAACATGGATGCAATAAAGGAGGTGAAGAAGTAGTTATCCTTCAAGTTTGACATGAAGGATCTTGGGGCAACTAGCTTCATTATGGGAATCAAGATTAAGAGAGATCGAGCCATTGGAAATATCTGGTTTAATCAAACAAAGTATATTGAAACAATTATGAAAGGATTCAACACGTAGGATTGCAAACTCGTGAAGGTGCCAATTCCATTGGGAGCAAGGCTTATTGATAACAGTATCCAAATACACAGGAAGAGATAAAGGACATGGAACATGTTCCCTATGCAAATTTTATTGGTATTCTAATGTATGTGACGGTCTCCACTCGACCTGACATTTCCCATGCAGTGGGAATGTTGAGCAGGTACATGTTGAAACCTAGAAAGGATCATTGGACAACTGTCAAGAGAGTATTCTGGTATTTGTGTGGCATGAAGGACTATTCTATATGCTACCAAGGAAAACTTGGAGGTGACAGTGGTAAAGTATATTTACATGGCTTTGTCGACACTGTCTGGGCTGGAGATCTGGATCGATGGAGGTCGACAAAGGAATATGTATTCAAGATGTTTGGTGGAGAAATAATATGGATGAGTAAGCGACAAGTGGTCATATCCTTGTCAAAAAAGAAGTTGAATACATGGTGGCCACTCATGGAAGAAAAGAAGAAATATGGATTCAAAGGTATTGTTCAGGAATCAGGTTTGAGAAAAGAGCTATGAAGGTAAGTTACAACTGTCAAAGTGTAATATTTCTGGAAAAAAACCATGTTTATCATTCAAATACTAAGCACATTGATGTACAATACCATTTCATAAGAGACATGGTGGAAATTAAGAAGGTGCTACTGGAGAAAGTAGACACGTTGGAAAACATAACAGACTCATTGACCAATTTTGTGAGTTCTTTGAATTTCTCTTGGTGAAGAGAGATAATGGGCATTGCTTCCATCGGTCTATGAGAGAAAGTTCAGGAATCTCCTGTTTTAGCAAAGAAGACAACAAGTGGGAGAATGTTGGATTGTTATATTCTTTGTAGTAAAAGTCAAAGTCGAGGTGGATCAACAACATCTACATCAGGTCGAAGTCGAGGTGGATTGATAGCAAGTCAAAGTTGAGGTAGATCGATAGCAAGTCAAAAGTTGAGGAATTTGACTAGGTAAAGTTAAATTCAAAGATATTGACTAAAATTCAAATGAAAAGAGGTCGAAGTGTTGGTGTGATATGAACAACTAGAGAATGAATGAAGGCCAACTGGTAAACCCAACTTGGAGTCGACTGTAACATAATTCTAGGATTTGCGGGATTTGTAGACAATGATATACATGGATCTGTAACCATTTTTGGGCACCAATATTTAGGGTTTTTTCTGCTGTAAAGCCTATAAAGAGTCATGTTGTAATTTTGTAAAGGTTTTTGTTGTAAGGTAATCATATAATTCACTTTTGTAAGTAAATGCATGTCTAAAGTGTAGGTTGTTGGTCGTACATATGTTATATAGGTAATTTGATACATGGTTTTTCTTGCATGTGCAAGAGGGTATGACGTTGATTGTGTCTTAGGTGTGGACCAAGGTTATACATGTAGCCTTTTATTTTGAATGAATAAGACAACTAGAGAGAGGAACACTCAAAGGAGTGCATTTTTTCTCGATTAAGGGTTTATAGGGTAAAATCTCGATGTACTATGTGATTGCTTGTGTCATTTTCTTTATTGATTAAATTTTTCTTCTCTTATGCTAGGATTAGTGTGGATGTTCCCTGCATTTCCTGAAATTTAGAAAACCCCCATAAGCTAAAATTTAAAAGGAAAAGAACCAATTCTCAGAAATAAGGAGGAGATACAAAAACACCTAAAAATGATATCTTGTTGGATGATATGGACCTAGGGCCACCCTTGTTGTCGTGATTCAACTTGATAGAAGTTTTGAATAAATTGCAGAGTCAAGTTCAAGAGTTAAAAGAATTTCAAATTTGAATGTTGCCACTCGACATTTTGTCGAAGAAAATATAAAGAAAAAAATGTCATTAATTTTAGAATTATGGGACTTGGCGAAAACATTTGCCTCTCTTGGCCTCATAATCCTGAATACTAAAGGGTATTTGAATGCATATTTTAAGATGATGAAGGATTTTTCATAGATGGAGTTGCTATGTTCATAGAAAATGTATCGGTGATGACTGACAAAAGAAGAAAATAAGAAGATTTTCCCTCCCAAATCCGTGTGAACCAATTAAAGGCATGTTGGATCGAAAGAGTTAATAAAATAAGGGGATTATTGAGTCAATTAAATGATGTGTTATGAAAAAGGTCAAAAACATATTCAAATATTGTTGGCTTGGATATCGTCGGTAGCACCATCGAAGTGTCAAACCCTAAGGTAATATCAAGTTCAATGCTCATGACCTGACAATAGTTTGAAGAAAAAATAGAAGGCCTAAAAAAGGCATTGGATGAAAAATTTGATAGCATAGTTGAGCTCACATATGATGACATTGACAACTAGCTTGTTGAATATACTAATAAAAATGAAGATATTGAAAATACGTTGCAAAATTTATCTATAAACTGTAGAGAAATTTAGGGAAATTTGTCTAATATAAAGGTGAAACAAGAAGTGATAGTTGCTCCATTAAGGGATTATATTGAAGAGTGGTTTAAAAATTCTATTGCCAAGGTTTCTGAAATACCAACGGAAGGAGTTACAATTGACCACCTAACCGCAACGAGCAAAGGTACAAAAGGCACATCAACAAGCAAGTAAAAGAGAGAGAGAGTCCATCATAGTAAGTATACATTGAATCACATATTTCCCTCTTTATCATATTTTCATCTAGTTATACTAATTCTTTCATTAGAAAAGCATAACTGAATTCTAATAACTTCTTCTTGTCTTCTTTCCAGATTCGGTTGATCGCGTTCCACTCCACCCCTTCATTCTTCAAAAATTTTCTTGTAAATATTAATTTATGGTCTACGGGAGCCCCAATCCCAGTCCCTTATAGAAAAACACATTTAATTTCAAGCATTGTAACAAACATTATCATTTTGATAAATCCTAGAGAACTAATTCAGGATTGATTTTGACTATATTTTATAATTCTGAGTTTTGAATATAAAATATTTGAAGTCAATCTATCAAAATATTTTCTTGATATTTATAAGTAATACTCTTTCAAATTTCTCTCGTGCAATAGACCATTTCATTTTTATGTTGAATTGTAACATCCCAGTTTTAACCCTTATGAACTATAATGTATTATGTAATTGTGACTTAGGCTAGTGAGCCGGTAAATTTGAAAAAGGGCTAGAGTGCCTAAGAAATGTAATACTTCATATACATTAATAAAATATACCACTGGTTTCAAGACAGACAAGGGCAAAAGAGATAGGGGGATATGATTCCATGAGAGAGGGGGCTTGAGGGGATAAAGTCTTTTTATTATGTTTTTATTTACCCATAATTGATTTTATGGATAAAAGTGGTTAGATGAGATTTTTGGGAGGGAGGCCATGTGGTTCTTGTCTTCAAGTAATTATATAAACTTCCCTTGGGGGATGTTTTGGGGGTTCTTCATCTTCTTATTCGTATTCTTCCCCATTCTTCTTTGTCTTCTTCCCCGTTTTTCTTCTTCTTCTTCTTCCTTTTTCCTCACTCATTCTGGATATTTCGTGTGCTCTTGGTATGAGCATGGATATGAATGGTTGTTTGGGTGCCTCTTGGTTAATTTTTCTCACAACTACAAATCCTGAGAGTCCCAGCATGGAGATTATTGACTAGCAGCACTGGAGCCCTAAAAGGAGATGGACAACCTGAGGGACTACGCAGCAGAGAAGGGGGTCCATTCTCTTGGGTTGTGTAGGTTGGGTAGAAGAGGGTTGGTGTAATTTCGATTGTTGTGAGTGTTGAAAGGACTGTGAAGGCTTGAGTTCTGAAAATCCTGTTAGTTATGAGCTTGATGAAAGTTCAGATAGAACTGTCCATAACTGAGAATCCTTGGAGTTTCCAATATGGATATTTCCTATCCAGTAGCACTAGAGCCCTGAAGAGAAACGGGGACATCCTGAGGGACTGCATGGCAGATAAAGGTGTTCATTTATTTGGGTTGTGGAGGATGAGGGGAAAAGAGAGTTGGAAATTTAGATTTGTTCTGTGGTTGGGAAACCTGAGAGATAAGTAGCCAACTACTGTTTGTTTAGAATTGGCCTAGGACCCATCCTTATGGATTCATATCCATGGATATTGGGTGACCTACTATTGAGGGTAAAAGAACAACAATTTCTATGTTTGGGAGGAACGTCCTTGGTCTGCATCCAGTTGGTGAACTTTTACTTGTAAAGATAAATGTTCTCTGTGTTTTATATGTAATCTTTATTTCCACTCTGTATCTAATTATATCTGAGATATGTATTTTTAATGTGCCTATCTACTGGTTATTTGTTGTGCATGGCACATTGTTTATTGCTTTATGCTGTGGAGAGGATCTTGTCTTATGTATGTGGTTTTCATGCTTGTTTTATTAATGAAAAGTCTTTTGATTTTGATATAAGATCAATGAACTGAGTCTTGGGACTGTAGCATGCTTCGCCTGCTAGTTGTTGGGTGTGTTGCAGTATGATTAAGTAGCATATCCCGGCCTGTGGGTGGATGGGTACATTACAGATTGGTATCAGAGCTTCTAGTTGAAACACTAGGCCGATATGGGACAAATCTGTTGGTCAAAGCTTCATGGTTGAGATTTATTTATGACTTTGAAATCATGAAGCTCAGGAGGAATGGTGTTGCGGATTTTGCGCAGAAGCTAGAAAATTAGAGATCCTTTGTAAGGGATCGAAGGATCTTGACCGTACCTTTCGAATTTGGGAGTGATTTCCACCATGGGATCAAGAGAGATCTAGATCATTGGATCAGAGGGCAGGTGAACAAGGGTTGTCTGATGAAGGTGAAACCAGAGGTTGGGGTAAGGTTAAGTCCAAACCATTAGATCTAGAGTGTTGATATTCAACCGTTGATCAAGGCCAAGCGCGAAAGGTGAGACTCTGGAACTTCACTGCTTTGGTGATCTTGGAAGGTCAACAAATCCTGAACTGCCAAAGACCGAAGTCGTGAAGTGCCATCATCCGTCCGATCTAATGGGAGGCACAAAAGGATCCCCACCATTGATCGTGGTCACCTGATGTTGACCGCTTTAGGATTTTTAAACTTTTATGAACTTCTATAACCCAAATCCCCTTAGCACCGAAGTCTCAAAATTGTTCGTTGACTGTTAGATCGAGGGAAGGATTTCAGGAGTGTTTAGGACAGTCAGATCTAGAAAGGGTCAGAGGATAGTGAATTTTGGAGCTTTGGAACCTCACCACTTTGAATTTTGATAGTTTGGGAGTATGGAGTTCATTTGGAGAAAGAATCCCCAAAGCTCGAAGCCCAGAGTTAATCACATTCGTTGGTTGTGTGAGAAGTGTGAGCCATCGATTTATTTTAGTGTTTGGCTATCCGAGACGTAGCATGTGTTGGACTCAGAAAACTTTCGAATCCTGAAGCTCCAGAGTCCCGGATTTGATTGATGATGTGGCTTGTACCATGTGGCAGGGGGTCATGTGGGGACACGTGTCACCCAGATTTGACCCCGATATATCTATTTTTGAGTAACATGTGGCACATGTGCCATGGATCCACACCACCCTAGGTGACATCAATGTGTTGTGTCATCTCCGAGAGTATGTGACTTGAAGGGTTTCCAAATTTTTTTCAGTGGAAAGTTTCAAATCCCGAAGTCATGAAGGAACATAACCTGTTGATCTAGGTTTCATTCGAGACCTTTATTAACCATCATATCAAGTAAAGGGAGAGCAGGGCAAGCACTTTAGAAGATTATCACTCCAAGGAAGTGGTAGAATTGAGAATGGAATTATCCTGAATTCCCAGAGCGTCGAATTTCTAGAGTGTGTGAGAACCATCCGTCTCAACACTTGATTAATTCTTAACCACCCATTTAATCCGTGGATGAATAAGGTAAGTACTTCAGTGGATTTTCACTATGGGGAAGTGGAAGACTCAGGAATGGAATTATTCCGGAGGCCCAGAGCACCCAATTTCCAAATTGGTTGAGAGACTTTTGTATCAAGGCTTGATTAAGTTGTAGCCATTGGTATATTTAAAGCCTCTAGATGGGGGAAGGACCATCCATTCAGCGTGAGATTAAATCTCAATCGTCTGTTTTTTCTAGTGGAGTTATTAAAGGCTTCGGTGAAGTGTAACTCTGGGGGAAAAAAAAAGTTGACAGGGGAAAACAAATGAAGGCCAAATTCTGTAGGACTTGGTCCCTATTTCGATCTCATTCTAAGGTAAAACGGGTCTGGAAGTAAACCAACCCTTGGAATTGTTGTTCACACAAGCTCGCAAGCTCATGTGTAGGAAAACATAGAGCGAGGTGCTAAAGGGTGATGAATCCCACGATCTCGATCCATGGTCACGTGGATGTGGTTTGAAGGAAGCGCCTTTGCATATTTCAATTTCCGTATTACATAATGGGGATGAAAGTGGTTTTTTAGGGAGCCCTAAATTTAAGCTCCAATATTGAATTGGGGCGAGAGTACAGTGGTTGGAAAGATGATTAAGAGGATTTAGAGGAAAATAACAGGGAATTGTTATAATATGAAGATTGATATAATTTTATTCATGAAGTAAATAGAAAAGGTAGTTGTAAGTTTAATTGAAAATTTTGTATGATGTGTATATTTCTAACCAGATGATTGGTTGCAGTTTTTGGCATGATTAGAGGTATAATCAGATCAATTCAAGAATAGCATCAGACGTTAGAGTCATGGAAGCATGACAGAGCTTACAGAAGTTGGATGAGGTAATAAATAGCTACAGAGAAAGTAATTGAAAGGTGGACAAAGAACTCAAGAATAGTGGAACAAAAGTATTAGTCAACAACTACAAGATATGAATAAATTATAGGTACAACCAAAGAAAGAATCCTCACATAGGATATGAAGATAGCAGATTAAAAATTTCATTGAATGGCATAGAAAGGAAAAGTCTGACTGCCTAGCCTTGAAGGAAGATAGGTGTATACAGTTGCAAAGATTAAGTGTGAAAAGTATGGTTTCATAGGGAAAGGTTAATGAAGTAACTTAATGGACAACTAGGAGTAACAATATTTGATTCAAGAGTGGTGTGTTAGTAAAGTGATGGAAGTTTTGAGCTACTTCATTCCAGGGTGCTGTAATGTTTCATAAAGGTAAATTTGGATATGACTGCCTAGGAGAGGCTGCTGAAAATAAAACACATTGGTTGGATTGCAGAATGGCCAAGTGAAACTTGACTGGAAAGTGTTTAGACTGAAGAACCATAGTGCAGATGAGAAAAATGGGATCAAACAAGGAAACAAGGATTTGAAGGAGTTCAAGGACATCCAACTAAAACATAAATAGATAAATAAATAAGTGAATTAAAATAGAAATCCACTAGAGTGCATGCGGCATAAAATGAAGTTAAAATGCATATGCATTAGTAGGCATGCTAATAGTAAATGCTTGGTGCATATGGATGTGTAATTGCACATGCTTGGATAAGCATGTAACAGGCTTGTGAACTTAGAATAGTCTATTATTATTAAATAATGATTGAGTATGACTAATGATGGATTATGTGTTCAGGAAAAATGATATAGCAAGGTTAAGGATGTGGATGTTGTTGTTGCTTATGATTCCCATATAGGTGAAGATCCATGAGGGTGGAAGGAATGGTGATCAAAATGATGAAGGAGGAATTATGTGAGCTTCTACAAATATCAGTTGGTCACATAGAAACAAGTATGTTGATAACAACCATGCATGTATGTGTTTAGTTTCTGCTGATGCATACATGTTGAAGGGGATTGGGGTAAGAATTCCCTCAGTTAATTTTCAATATTTAAATTGACATATAATGGCCAAAGGCCTAGAGTATGTAAATGTTGTTGATTCTAGAATGCATTTAGATAAAATGTTAGTTGCATATTTTGTTATGATTTCTTATGGTATCATAACTAAGTTAATTCAGGAGACATACTCCTTCTATAACAATGAATATCCATAGAGCTAGTCATGTGTGAGACCATAATATGGTTGGATATGGAAGGGCTATATCACTATGTGAGTGCTTAATGGTATCTATTGTATATCTGATGTTTGGAATGCAACCTCCTTGCTAACACTGAAGAGCACCAGAGAATTATATTTTTGGTGTTGTGTTTGGGTTGAAAAGGAAGGTATCCAAATAGTTAGGAAAGTAGTAGGAAGTGTGTGGATGATGTGTGGAGGTGTTGGCCAGACCTTCCAACTCATCGTGGTGGAATGAATGACATAATTATGTGGTATTATGTAGCCAATACATGGATTCATTGTATAGATGTGGCCATGGGTATTGACATATTGATTGTTATTTTATTTAGTAATTATTTCTTTCATTATTAAAAGCATGTGGTGTTGAAAATAAATAATGATGGATAGATGCATTATATTTAATATGAGTACTAGTTGAAGGTGATTGTATTGTTGCTTGTTATAATTCCAAGATCAGTTTTTGGAGCTATTGAAAATATTACAAGTGGTATTACAAGAATTATTGAATGCATTCTGGTGAATGCATGAATATATTTCTATAACATAGAAATGATTACGCTAACAACTGAAATGATGTGAGTATTGCTAACTCATGAAGTTGAAAACACTTGAGGAACTGTTAAATATTACAACAAGAAAGTTGCAGGTTAAAGTAGCTACTTAATGATAATTTACAGAAAATCTTTGTTGGGGGAGATAGAGTAATAAAAACATTTCTGGATAGAAGAAAGAAAAAACTGGTTGATAATACATGTGTAAAGAATAATAGGTTGATTCCATTCAATATTGGAATTCCATTTAATGTCAAGAATTGATGGAAGTAATTGAGTTGTAGTTGTAAACAATTCTGAGATCACTTGTTAACACACACACACACACACACACACATATATATATATATATATAACTTGTATATGAGATATTGACAATTTGTTTGGTTGAAGAATGTTGAAATTGCAGGAAGAAAGGGTCTTGGATATGGTAGTGTTGTAAGCCCATAAAGAAGACCAATGCCTATTGTTGCAAGAGCCAAATTATTATGAGCAGAAGCTCATGTCTGGAAATTTTATTTTTCTTATATAAAACAGTTTTGGGAATTATAATTTAATATTTTTCTGACAAATTGTTTTGGATGAATGTAAATAGAAAAAATTGCAGCTAGGATGGTATTGAATATGGCAGGGATGTAATCCCATAAGGAAGACTGATATCTATAGCTGCAGAGGAAAAAATTATGAGCAAAAAGATCATGCTTGGAAAATTTTGTTTTCTTGTATAAAATAGAGTTGAAAGTTATGATTGAAAATGGTTATAATGATATCTCATGATGATTGTATGTGTATAATACATATGATATGTTGGATATGATAGTTGGAAAGCATGGAAAGGGTTACTGTTGTGACATGAGAGCCCTGTGTCCCTAGAAATATTCTTGTGCAATAAATCTTTGGTCAGACAATATGGATCGCCTGAGGGATTGTATGGAAGAGAAGGGGATTCATGAGCGTGGGCTTGGATTGTGAGTGACCACAAGGAAGAGGAGACTTTGATAGTTCTTGTAAACTATTGATTGGGATCATGCAAAAAATGGGTATGTCAAGAAAAACAATGATCCAAGTTAACGAGACAACCATATGTATGCAGATCCATGAACCACATAGATAAGTATTGTGCTGGATTATGAAAATTTACTTTTAAATTATGAACAAAAAAAAAATTATGCAAAAATGGTGAATTGACATGCTCGTTGATTTGAAATGTTGTAGGAAAATGATGAATGTTGAGGATCTAAAAAAGTATAAGACTATGAGGGAAAAGAAGAAGGTGATGTTGGAGAAACTGAATGACAAGGGCATAGAATGAAGAAAGTCCAATGGAATTGTTGTAGCTGGAGTTTTGGAATCCACAATTTTGAAACTTCCTCCCCGAGTTCACTAGAGCCCTGGAGAGAAGTGGAACAAGATGAGGGAATGCATGACAAAGAAAGTTGTTCATTTCTTTGGGTTGTGCAGGGATGAGAAGGAAGGAGAGCTTGCTGGTTGGAACAGTTGCCGGAATTATAAATTTGGAAGGTCATTATACATGTTTTGGGTTGGAATGACCATGGATACATGTTTAATATTAAGCAATAATGCCTATGTATATAAGAATTAGTTGGATTGCTTGTGTGCATTAAGGAAAAATATCGTAGATTTGTAATGTTAATAACATTGGAATGGTGTTGTGCACTGAGGATAGTGCCAAAATAAGGGGAAGGGGATGTAACATCCCAGTTTTAACCCTTATGAACTATAATGTATTATGTGATTATGACTTAGGATGGTGAGCCGATAAAGTTGAAAAAGGGACAGAGTTCCTAGGAAATGTAATACTTCATATACATTAATAAAATACACTGCTGATTGTAAGACATACATAGACACAGGAGTTAGGGGGATATGATTCCATGAGATAGGGGGCTTGAGGGGTAAAATATTTTTATTGTATTTTTATTTACCCATAATCGATATCATGGAGAAAAGGGGTTACATGATCTTCTTGGGAGGGAGGCCATGTGGCTCTTATCTTCATGTAATTATATAAACATCCATTGGAGGATGTTTTGGGGGTTGTTATTCTTCTTCTTCATATTCTTCCCCATTCTTATTATTCTTATTTTTCTTCTTCCATGTTGTTCTTCTTCTTCTTCCTTTTTCATCACTCATTCTATCTATTCCATGTGCTCTTGGTCTGAGCATGGATACAGATGGTTGTTTGGTTGTTTTTTGAATAAGTTTTCTCACAACTGTGAGTCCTGAGTGTCCCAACATGGAGATTCTTGACCAGAAGCATTGGAGCCTTGGAAGGAGATGGACAACTTGAGGGACTACGTGGCAAAGAAGGGCGTCCATTCTCTTGGGTTTTGAAGGATGGGTAGAATAGGGTTGGTGTACTTTGGATTGATGTGAGTGTTGAAAGTCTTGTGATGGATTGAGTGTTGAAAATCCTATTAGTTATGATCTTGATGGAAGTTCGGATAGAACTTTCCACAACTGAGAATCCTTGTAGTTTCTCATAGGGATATTTCTTGTCTAGTAGCACTAAATCCCTAGAGAGAAGTGGGGACAACTTGAGGGACTGCATGGCATACGAAGGTGTTCATTTTTTTGGGTTGTGCAGGTTGAGGGGGAAAGAGAGTTGGAAATTTAGATTTGTTGTGTGGTTGGGAAACTTGACAGTTATTTAGCCAACTACTGTGTGTTTAGACTTGTCCTAGGACCCATCCTTGTGGATCCATAGCTCTGGATCAGGGGTGACCTATTTTTGAGAGTAAAAAAATAATAATGTCTATAGTTGGGAGGAACGCCCTTGGTCTACAGCCAGTTGGTGAAAGTTTACTTGAAAAGTTAATTTCTCTATGTGTTTTCTGTGTAATGTTTATTTCCGCTGTTTATCTAATTATCTCTGAGATATGTATTTTTAATGTGTCTATCTGGTGGTTATTTGTTGTGCATGGAAAGTTGTTTAATGCTTTATGTTGTGGCAGAGATCTTGTCTTATGAATGTGGTTTTCATGCCTCTTTTATTAATGACAAATATTTTTATTTTGAGATAAGATTATAGAGATGAGTCTTGGGACTGTAGTGTGCCCCTCCTGTTAGTGGTTGGGTGTGTTGTAGTCAGATTAAGTAGTGTATCCTAGCCCGTGGGTGGATGGGTACGTTACATGAATGTGATCCGATATTTATTAAACTATGATGGATGTGATGATATATTCATTTTTATTTTCTTCCATATATGATGTTTAAAGTTCCTGGTCCCCTTCTCAGGAACCACCTTCTTTATATACATATATTTATTTTCCATCATTTGAATTTTCTCGAGCATTGAAGACTTGGACTCATCATATTGGACATATTCCTATATTATTCTTGATTTGAAATTTCAACAAAGATCATAAGCCAAAGAGGAGTACCACGTCTCTAAAAACACATGAGGATTCATATCCTCATGAGGTATCCATTTTGGTCTTAACAAATTCAAACGTCAACACTAACGAAGACCGATAGGTCTTTTAGACCCCAAGCTCCTTGAACCTTTAGCCAGGACAATCCTTTCCAATTGACCAAGTGGGAGCCTATATACTCTATAATTCCCTTCCAAAGATAATTGAAACATAATCCTCTGATCCTAGAGAGGATACCTTCCAGGATTAGATCCAAGAGATGTCAATACATGGGTATATATTCAATAACAAATTTGCTAATAGTTATATTTCCTCCCCATGATATCGATATATCACACTAGATATTGTGTTGATGTTATGGTAGTTGTAGGAGGTATTAAACTCCACGTGTAACCTTTGATGAGACTAGAATATTCTAGGAAGCTAGAGAAACCCTAAATGGTTGGATAGGAAGCCTAACAGACAAGTCGGCTCAATACAAAATCTACTATTAATTTATTATCCTATAGGAAGAGAAGTTGTCCCAGTTAGTTGACTTGAAGCACTATAAATAGAGGGTTTTTAACATGGCTTGAGCTCATTTGGACTCACTCACTCTCACGACTTCATAAGGACTAGTGGTGTACATGATTGGAGGAGAGTTGCAGCTGCTACAATGGTGACTTGGTATTTGGCTTCTGGTTTTGGTTTCTCTGTTTGGTAAGCTATCTTTGGAGAGAGGTACGCTATCTTGGTTGTCTATCTATTTTAGAGTTTTCTTCCAGAATTATTCTAGATGTCAAGGTTAAATTGCTCTGGAGTGGCCTTATGCCTATGGTTGGGTGACAATATAGTGATATTGTCTATGGTGAAATGAGTACACCTATTATTTTAATAGGTTATGGGACCACACTATCTTTGGAAATTTTAACTAGTGGAAGGTAGATTGGGAGAATTTTCTCAATTGCAGTTGTAGTTGCAATCAGAGTTTTGTTGCAACAATGAAATCCTAACCCTCTTGTTGAGGAATCTTAAGTGAAGTGTTTGAATTAATTACTAGATATCCTAGTGCACCCTAGACTAACGCATCCCCTAGTACTCTCAACAAACCAAGGCATCAAGTTTGATTTTTTTGTCAAAGTAAAAGGTTGTCCAAGTCAAAGTCAAAGTCAACGCAACCATGACTTACTCTATGAAGTCAGAAAACAAGTAAGAAGGGGATTAAAACTTCATAGCATGAAATATAAGGATTGACCTCATCCTTTCCAAGAATAAATTTCTATATATCGTGAAAGGAAAGATCATGGAACCATAGTTTGAAGTAGGAAAAGAGAAGGAACCTCAGGACGTTGCAACAATGGAGAAGTTTAAGGATAATGACATCAATGCTATGAGTATCATAGTGCACTCTGTCAAAGACCACTTGATACCCTATATATCTCATCTTGACTCATCCAAGAATATGTATGATGCCCTAACTAACCTTTTCTCAGTCAGAAATATTGGACAAGTGATGAGTTTGAAGAATGAACTTTGTGACAAAAAGATGACTAAGGATGACACTATAGTTTCATACTTTGTTAGGATTTCTCAGTTGAGAGATCAACTACAAGCCATTGAAGAAGTTATGCCAGAAAAGGAAGTTGTGAACATAACACTCAATGGCCTTTCTATATCATGGGATGCATTTGCTACAAGCATTAATACAAGGAAGGAGTTCCCAATGATAGAAGACCTTTGGAACTGTTGTGCACAAGAAGAGACAAGGTTAAACTCCAATGGAAAACCTTAGAAGGAAGAATATGCTCAAGCCTTTGCAACAAAGTTAAAAATACATGGAGGTAAGAAAATATTTTGTTCAATAAAGAGAGATATGTCAAATGTACAATGTTTTGGATGCCAAGAATATGGCCACTACAAAAGGGATTGTCCTAAATTAACCAATAATATAAAGGAAACAAACCATGCATCAACTTCCAATAATGAAGATCCTTCAAAGAAATCCAAGAAAATAGAAACAAATTTCTTCTACTAATAATCTCTTGCATGATCTCTTAAAGACACCATGTGATTAATCAATATTAGAGCTTCCATACATATGACATGTTACTGTGTAAATCTCTCAAGCATGAAGGAAAAGGAAACATCTCATAAAGTAAGAGCTTGACACAAGAAGTCTATTCATCTCAGTAATTTTTTATATGTCCCTAGTTTGAAAAAGAATCTAGTATCTATTTCTTGTTTGGAAGAGAAAGGAGATAGAGTAGATTTTGTAGATGAAAAAGTTCTTGTATGGTATAAATATTCAAAGATAGAAGACACTAGAGTCATTGGAATTCATGAAGGAAGATCGTATAAACTCCTAGGTAAAAATATTCAATCTCTTGTACATGATGAAATTAACCCTAGTGAGTTATGGAATAGAAGGTATGCTCACCTTCATTATCAAGCTTTTACATCTCTAAAATAGATGGTTGTAGGGATACCAAAATTACAATATGTGCATGAAGGCGGTTGCAGAGGATGTGCACTTGGGAATAATATTAAGAAACCATTCCCAAGTAGTGAGAACAGATCCACATAGATATTAAACATAATACATTTAGATTTATGTGTTCCTATGCCAGTGAATTCTCTAGGAGGCTCTCTTTACTATGTAACATTTATAGATGACTTCTAGAGAAAGACATGGTTATATCTGTTAAAGACTAAGGATGAAGTATTTAGCAAATTCCAAGAATTAAAAGATGAAGTAGAAAATATAACAGATAATAAGATTAAGATTGTAAGAAGTGATAATGGAGGGGAATACACCTCCAAGGAGCTTGTTTCCTTTTTGTAAATAATCATATCTAACCATCTAAAAGTATCCTACTTTTTATAAGTACCCTGAATATACCCCACATTCATGCATGAAATACAAAGTGAAAAGATCTGGTAACTTTACCTTTAACTCCATGTCCGATGTCGATCCTTCTGCGTTTGATTGCTCCGCTGACTACAAGTCTCCTCCAAAGGCTGACCTACATTCACAAATAGATAAATAGGGAACTACAACATGCATCTCATATATAAATTATGGGTTAGATGATAGTATAAAACATAAATCAAATATAAATATTTGAAACATGATATTTCAGGACAGAAAAAGTATTCCTTTTATTGATATCACAAGGTTTACTTACGATGAGATCGATGATTGCTCCACGAACCTGGTCCGGGATCCTCTTCACCAAGATCCAACTGTGCTTCCATGTATATTTCTCCTCTCAACCTCTTTCTAGGGAATGGAATAGGATTATGCTGGAGGAAAAAGGAAAGAATGGGGAATTTTGGTACAAATCTCACAAGGTGGTTGCAAATTCTTGGGGCAAGGAGGGCATGTGAAACGGGAAGAGTTTCATTATTCTTATGCTCTGCTTGGGAATGAGACCCCAAGACCTCCTTTTATATTAAAAACAGATGGTTATTCGGCTGGGTGATAGGCTATAGGTAGTGGGATAGTTGGGAAACTACCCAATAGCCCGTAATCTCAACAAATTCCTTGCAATTTTTTAATTTTTGCAACATTTGTGGGTATACGCAGGATGTAATGGTGCAGATAGCGTACGTACATGAGCTATAGTGGTGAAGCAAGCATGTGTATGCAGTAAATAGTGGTTCAGGGCACATACATCTTCAAAAATAGTGTTTTTAAGAAGAGTTGCTCAATGATGGCTTGGCAAAAATAACAAGTAAGAGGGCCTAATGTCAGATATGCATGTATGGTGCAATTTAGGGTTATAACAGATGCCCCCTAATGTGTGAGGTCATAAGAGAATATTATGGCCAAAATACATTACAAATCTTCACCAACGTATGAAGCGAGTGAGTTCGGGACCAGAGTTCGAGAGGTGCCATCTGCAAAAATAATAAATGTCTTACCGAGGCAGGCATACCCATGCTTGGGATGAAATAAATCATGGTTTCCAATCAAATACACTGCAAATCCATGTCATATAACTATATAAATTGTAGCCACGAGAAATAAACAACAGATCTACATCTCAAAATGAAAGATATACATGTATAGTATCCATCTTCAAGAAGCCAATGACGCTTAATGGCTGGATATGAGGCCTTCAAATCTCAAGCAAAAAATTCAAGATCTTCAAAACTCGGGTAGGAGTGTAATGTGAGTGTATGAATTCACTACCCATAGTTCATCGACGACTCATCAGGAATAGACAAGAGGATCTCGGTGATCAGGCAGAGAAATTCAATGATTTCGAGTAAGGACTTGCTTGGACTTTCAGGATGGTTGGGCATGAGGTCAAGATACAAATTGTATAAAGGCCAAATCAGGTTGGGTAAACATTCCCTTGGATAATAGCACGATAGATGATTAGACTCAGGCAATATGACATTGACATAAGTTCGCGATGCATGAGGCAACGCAAACTCTCTATGTGTTTGGAAGAATAACCAAACGAAGGAGGACACAACTCTATGTAGCGAGAAAAACTTCCTAAGGTCATATTAAATCCCAAATATTTGACAAACAAATGGAAGAATGTGCTTTGTCCAAGGGAGACTCATTGTGCTTCCATAAAAATAAATATATTTCTCGTCCTCTTTTTGGTGTATATTTGATTTTTTTGTCTTTTTCAATATTTTTGAAGAGCTTGAAAAAGAATAAAAGAATGTTACGTTACAAAGGAGGAATGAGTGTCGCAAAGCATACTAATTCCAAGTGCAAGGAACACACTAATGCTCAGAGAATGGAGACATGTGCAGTAAAAGGACACTCGAGAAAATTCCTCCATGGGTCAAGGTGTCAAAATGCAGAGGCAAAGTGCTACAAGGATTTTTTATAAGGCATGCTTCATAGGTTCACTTGAGAGCAACACAGAGCCAACATTAGGCCAAATATGTAGGGATGCAAATGCGATTAATAAGACACGATGACAACCCCCTTCAATGTAATTTTAATGAGCCCAGAGAAGGTAAGCTTGGTGTTTTTTCACTTTTAGAGAGTCTGAAAAAGCATAAAAAAAGACTCCGCTGGGGTACCTTTTTCGAAGGTAGTCTAATCGGTTCGAAAAAGGGGTAAACTAACACCAAAAATATGTCTATTCAAAACCATTTTAACGAGTGTGACAAAGACAAGATCACTCGAAAATCTTTTCAATTTTAAGGAGTCTGAAAAGAGATTAACTATGGACTTGCATCCTTTTTCTAGATTTAGTCCCCTTAGAGTGAAAAAGTATAAAATTTACTTAGGATAACTCTCCCGACGAGATGAATCTCTCGAGGTGTACCTTTTTCCTCTTTAATATACAGGCTAGAAATAGGTGTAAACTCATGCCAGTAGATGTTTTTCCGAACCAATTAACGAGTGTGAAAGAATAAGGTCACTCAACGATCTTTTCAATTTTAAGGAGTTTGAAAAGAGCTTAACTATGGACCCATAAGGGATGCTCTTCTAGACCAGTTTAACGACTCTCTAAAAAGAAGGAAATTGGGTTAAGTTGGTTAGAAGGTAACCCCTTGAGGAAACTACATGGAAGTATAAATAAGAGAGAAAGGCTCTCCTATTAGCACCTATTGAGCACATTGAATATCTATTATTGTGTAAGGTTTATTGCAGATGCTCATTGATATATATGAAGTTGCACAATTATGAAGTAGCATGAAGGGTTGCTAACGAAATTTTCAGAATTACAGAATATACTGAAAAAACCCTAGTTTTTGAGGTGTATGCGAGCTTCAGTGCAGAAGGGAGCATATGTACATGGGCTAGAAGTATGTTAGGGCATGTACATGAAAGAAAATCCCTAGAAATTTGAGAAGATGAAGATTTTGGGTCTCTAGAGTCTGAAAGAAAGAGCCCAGGAAGGTCAACAATGATCAGGTACATCCGATCTATCTACTTGTTCAAAAGGTATGTCTTATTTCTATGATTAGTTGGATTTTGTTGTATACATGATAAATGGTTATGGAGGTTTGAGGATTTTCCCTAGAGAGATTAGTGGCTGCATGGGACCTTCTGTATAAGTCTAATCTATAGAAATATAGTGATGGTATAATCAATATTTATCATTGATATATATTGTTAGTGTTGAGGCACATCTTATATTTCTTGGCATATGGTTAAGGTTTCCTGTGATACATGGTTGAGAGATTTTATTTATGAAGCGGTTAATGTATTGAGAGGTTGAATATTAGAAAGTGTTTAATGTCTAGTTCATGTGATAGTTATTATACTTGTTCATGATTACACACACTTATATGGCACATGAATAGAGAGAGATATAGATTCTTTGGGTAAAGGATATGTATGGGGATTTATGCACAGGGTACAGTTACAATATGGACATAGTGATAGGATGCAGGTTGATGTGAAAGAGGCTGCAGAGGGTCATAATTTTTCAGAAGAGAGAAAACCCTAGTTTTCAGAAGGCATACGTAGGATGCATAATAGATAGGTCACATACATATATGGGCTACGGTATATATAGGGTGCATACATGCACATGCTGCATAATAGAAAGTTTGTGTATCTGTGGTTTTTTGTTGGTACAGTCTCAGTTCAGGTACAGGTTGATTACAGGGAAATGGTACAGGTTGCCTATAGTTCAGAGGTACAGGTTGGCACATGTTTACAGTGGTATATCTCACAGTGATGGTGTGGCAGTGGTAGATTCATTTGACACTTATATTTTAGGGTGATAGGAGGGGGAAAGCATAGGTGGTTTTAGCCACCTTCCGGTTGTAGCCAAAGAACATAGGGGGTTGTAGTCTCCTTCTGGTTGTAGCCAAAGAATTTGGGAGTTGTAGCTTCCCTCGGGTTGTAGCATGAAAATATAGGGGGTCAGAGCTTCCTTCCAGTTGCAGTTGGATAAAAAAGGAAGTCGGTGCTTCCAATGAATGTAATTCTTAAATACATATAAGAAAAAACATTATGTGATTTTTTCCCGCATTGGGTTTCCACATAAAAATATTGGTGTACTGTGTATGTGTATGATCTTTCATTTCGTTATGGTTTATTTACTCTGCATTTATTGGATGATAATGCTGTATTGATCACAAATATAAATAACACTTGCATACTGTGGTTAAAATGGATTAAATTGCTCTATTATTGATTCACCCCCCTCTCTCAGTAATCCAACAATTGGTATTTGAGCGGGCTCCTTCAGAAATTAGTTTAACCACTGAAAGGTAGATCATGGAGAGCAACAATATGTATAAAAGTGGAATAACATAGTTTGATGGACAAAACTATGCATTTTGGAGTAGAAGGATGAAAACATATGTATAATCACATGGATTTGAGGTTTGGCAATCAGTTGTAGATGGATACAAAGAACCAGCAGTTCCACTAACAAAGGAAAATGGAAAGAAACTCTGTCTAAATAATTCAAAAGCTACAAATACACTTTTGAATGGTATTTGTGATTCGATATTACCAAATTTATACATTATAGCTCTGCTAAAGAGATTTGGGACAAACTTCAAAATATTTATGAAGTAGATTCAAAATTCAAAGAAGCAAAGCTTCAAACTTACAGAGGTCAATTCAAACATTTAAAGATGAAGGAAGATGATAATATTGCATCTTACTTCTTATGAGTTGATGAAATAGTGAATGAAATCATAGGATTGGGAGAAGAAGTTGATGAATTTGTAATTGTTCAAAAGGTACTAATATCTCTTCTAATGAGATTTGATCTTAAGATCTAAACACTAGAAGAAAGAGCAGATCTAGACTCAATAAGCATGGATGAAATACATGGAATATTCACAGCCTATGAAATGAGAACTGAACAAGAAAATCTATTATAAAAGAAGAAACATTCAAAGCATCCAAAAGGTCAAAGAAAAAGGGCAAGCAAAAGGAAAAATAATATAGAAGCAGTAGTGACATCTCAGAAGATGATGGGGAAGTGGTAAACTTTTTCAGAAGATTGAAAAAGAGAACCAAAGGGAGATATAAAGGTAATATTTCATTGATTTGTTTTAACTATGATGGTATTGGTCATTTTGATAAAAAAATGTCCTCACAAGAAAAAGAAAAGACATGAAGAGGATAATTCAAACAACAAACAAACATTTAAAGACAAAAGAACCAAAAAGAAAGTCTTCAAGAAACGTTTTTGCACCAAAGAAGACTGCTCCTCATTAGACGGAGATAAAGTCAGTGAAAGTGAGACATAAAGAGTTCTATTCATGGAAATAAAATACTCTGATAAATAAGATGTCGAAGAGGAGTATGAAGAGGAATAGGATGACTACAAAGAAAAATTGTTGAGTGCTATAGAAGTTATAAAAAGATAAAATAATAAAAATAAGAAAAACAAGAAAAACAAGAAACTCTGGGAAGAACCAGAAAAGAAAGAAGACATTCAAAATTCAAACTCTGAAGAAATATAACATATGATCACTAAATTAAAGGTTCAAATAGAAGAATAAAAAATAATCGAAGAAGAACTTAAAGAACAACTGGAAGAAAAAGACAAGATCATTAGAAATTTGGAAGTAGAGGTTGTTACATTGAGAAAAGACCTTCAACAAAAGAATATGCAGAACAATTTAAAGGTTTTGAATAATATTATCAATAGTCAAAGGACATATCATGATAGGTTCGGGCTAGGATACAATCAGATAGAAAGAGGTTGAATCTCCAAAACCAGAGATAAAGAAACACAACCAAGAAGCCATGCAGAAATAGTTAGAGGAGACAAGAAGTTTTACAGGGAAGATTACAGGGACACTCCTCCACCTAGAAGAGTCACTTTTCAAAATCAATGACAGACAGAAACAAGAAGGATTCAGAAGTGTAACTCCTTTCAGAATATTTTCAATTCCCAAGTATCAAACTATATTTTTTGGTTTATGTTATGAATGTAATAATTTTGGACATAAATTTCTAAATTGCATAGCTAATAGCAGGAACATAAAAAACTTTGAAAGTCATGCACAAAATAGTTATCCAATAAGGCCCAATGAAACAAAGAGAAGAAGATACAATAGGTTTGAATCATTGAGCACTGAAGTGGAATGCTACAAATGCAACAAATTTGCACACATGGCTAAATATTGTAGAATGACAGTCCCTCCTAGAGAATCACAACAAAATAACAACAATCGCATACATGAACCTCAATAGAGTATATGGAGAAGAAAGTAGGATCAATTTAACAATGAAGAATGCACACTCTCTCTATGGGATAAAAACAAGAAACATGGTTGGTATGTTGACAGTGGTTGTTCAAAACACATGACAGGTGATGAATACATGTTCCTTACATTAAGAAAGGAAAGAGATGGATCAGTCGCTTTTGGAAATGATGACTTAGCTCGAATCATTGGAAAAGGCACAGTCAAAATTGGAAACAAGAATACCAAGGAAGAAAATTTTCTACTAGTGGAAGATATGAAACATAATCTTCTAAGTGTAAGTCAAATGTGTGACCAAGGTCATAAAATTATGTTCTATTCAAAAAATGTGAAATAAGAAAAACAGGTTCAGGAAAATTGATTGCAACAACTTCAAGAACTTCAAACAACATATATGTATTAAGTGAAATTGGAAAAGAAAGTGTTGTCTAGGAAAGGAACATGAAGGTTGGCTATGGAACAAAAGAATGGGTCACATAAACTTCGATAACCTTGTCAAAGTCAGAAAAAGGAAGCAGTCAGAGAAATTCCCCAGATCAAGAAACCAACCAACACAGTATGCAAGCATTGTCAACAAGGAAATAAAACAAATACCAAGTTCAAATCAAAGGAATAATCAACGAAAAGACCAATGGAAATTGTGCATATTGATCTAGTTGGACCAACTAGAACAAAGGGTTTAAAAGGTGAGAAATACTTTATGTTATTAGTTGATGATTATACAAGAATGATTGTAGTTTGTTTTCTCAGGAATAAGTCAGAAGCATTTGAAAACTTCAAGGTTTACAAGGAAATGGTTGAAAATGAAATGGATTCAAAAATAAAATGTTTGAGATCTGATAATGGAGGAGAGTTTAGTTAAAAGGAATTTATGGATTTCTGTAGAAATCATGGAAGAAAAAGGCAATTCTTCGTTTCTAGGACACCTCAACAGAATGGAGTTGTTGAAAGAAAAAACATGACATTACAAGAAATGGCTCAAACAATGTTAATGAATTATAAATTGACATATGTATTTTGGACACATGTAGTGAATACAACAATTCACATTCAAAATAGAGAGATGCTTATAAGAAACAGTGAAAAAAATCCCTACGAGCTATGGAAGGGAAGGCCAGCAAATGTGAAGCACTTCAGAGTGTTCAGAAGAAAATGCTACATCAAAAGAGAAGATGACAGAATGGGAACATTTGACTCTCATGTGGACAAACGTGTACTTGTCGGTTACTCAAGTACAAGGAAATCATACAAGTGTT
>JASDQU010738802.1:69292-83951 GCA_032191745.1 Picea mariana
TCATACACTTGCCTTCGATATTGATGATTTCATTTTGCAACCTCCTTCTCATTATTGGTTCCCAAAACAATTTCATCTTCTTTTAATTGCAGTTTTACATACTGAATTTGAACCTTCTGGTCAAGCACTCTTCTTTCCATAATTTTCATCTCCTCATACAAATCAATGATTCCACTTGGAGTTATACTTGAAATCTCCACACATATTTACCAACTGCATTATCTAACTGCCAATCCTCCAAGGATTGTGGTTCTCCCTTTAGTGATTTCTGATTTGCCAGCTCTATGAAATATTTTTCATTTGTTGTAGAAACCTTCAATGGTTGTTCTTCATCTTGGTTGTCTTCAGCTCCAATAGTCTTCAAACCTACAACTAAACTCACTTCTTCCTTTCTTTTGTCCTCTCTTGCACACCAAGAAAATTATTGTGCTCATCCTTTTCTGTAACACAATCTTCATACTGAACTTTCCCTTTGTTAAGTAATGCATCTATGCATTCCTTATGATGTAATAGTTTAAAACTATCTTCATCTGAGAGGAATTCCTCATCATACCTGACCTCATCACCTTCATTAGTCTTCATGACAATGGTATAAAACTCTCCAATTTCATCTACATCATAATTTTCATGCATACATCAATCATTAACCTCAGGAATACAATACATCCTTACTAACATCATCGTCAATTCCTCTTCATCCATGGAACATCCATTTGGTTCATGATCTTCCTCAAATTCTAAGTTTCTTCCTTCTCGTACTAGATTTCCATCCACAATTCCATTGATTGGAATTTCAATATTATTTCCTTCATGAGGCAACTCTGCATCATCTAAACCTGCATACCCTACATTCACACACCAATTATCAGAATTAAAATCAATAGTCTCTCCAACCTCGACATATGGTCCTGACATCAAATTCTCATGTTGGTCTTCTAGACAATGTATGAAACTCTAAACAGGTTCCTCCTCAGTATCATTGTTATCTTCACCAAGCAATGGTTCATGTTCTAGTTCACATACCATAACGTCTTCGTGATACTTAGTTGCTCTGAGTAATTCTTCCTTTAATTGAGCATACAACCTATGATCCCACTTCACTTGCAACCTATGCCACTTCACCTTCTTCCTCATAGTCCATCCACACCTCTGTTCTTCATCACTTCTCTGTAGAAGCTCCATCAACAAATCAACATGGAATCTTATCTTGGTTATCTCTCTGTCACACTCTTCCTCATTCATATTCTTTCTTATGCAATTTTCCTTGGCACCTTCTTTCCCTCTACTGTGGTTTCTCTCTGAACTTCTACAATGACTATCAATAATCACCTTCTTCTCCATATCAATAAGATTCTTCACACTCATGGGGAGTTGTGTCAAAGCCTCTGCAATAGTAATTTTACCTCATCCTGCTATAAATGCCTCACCAAGATTCTCTTTCTGAACTTGTTCTTTTGGTAACATTGGTTCTCCCACTGGAACCTCTTGACCATTCGCTTTGCTCCTTCTAGTCTTCCATTCTCCTAGCAACCATTTCCACTATGATTTGACTCTGCAAACCAATAACGTTATCTGCTCCAAATTGCCTTCTTCTAAGAACATCTACTTGTCCTCCCTCATTCCAACCTCAGCTAGAACAGTTAAGGTTATTCTGCCACACTTCTTTTTCACTTGGAAGTCTCTACTTACTTCCTCTATCATTACTTCAAACTTGTGATCTTCTGTTGAAATAACTTATCAATTGTTTCTACCTGTGCATTTAATAATGTTAAAATACAAAGACCATTTACTTTTCAAATCTCTATAGACATGTTGCATTCAAAACTTTGAATTCATTGCTTCCAATCTCTGTAAGATTCCTTCAAGGTCATTTCAAATAATTCTGCCCAGCTCTAATACTTGGCTAGAATTGCCTCTCGCTGCCTACAATTATTTGCTATATAATTCTTGTAGAATCTCTACTTGTCTCCCCCTTTATTGTCAGAGTCTTCAATCTTCCTTACTCTTACCAAGAGTATTAGTGTTCTTTATTGAACACCACACATAACCTTCCTCAACTCTATCTTCAAATTCCTTTCTCCACTTTCTGCTTGCAGGATATTTCCTGCTCTGATACCAATTGATGCAAGCCTAGAAACCTAGGCATGCTCTATTTCTATTCCTCTGAAATTTTTTCTACAAGTTATCATTGGGTTCAACTCCTCTTTGAGACTCTCTTCCAATTTCCGGTATTAAATTTATTAGGATTGAGATACCTGAATTTATGTTAACAAAGCTACATGAAATTAGCCTCTCTCGATCTTCAACCACATAGCGCGTCCTTCTCATTTATTCACCAATAGTCCAACACTTCATGTTCATACCATTCAATGGTATTCATTCACTACATTCAACACAGTGAAACTGTCTATAACTCAAATGGGTTTCCAGGAGTACCACTTACCAGAACCATATATGCACTACATAGATTCCAAAAATGTTGCATGGTTTTTCTACAACATACATACCCTACTCCGGGATGAATGATCAATTTCTTATCTCAATAGAGATTACTTCTTTTCTTGTGCTCATCAAGCATGGACTCCAAACACATAATAGGGTGCTCTTAAATTAGATGTTATGTTTGCTAACAAACTTATGCTTTCATTCATATGCCATTGTCTATGGCCCAACAATCAAATAGATATTAAGTCTATAGAAACCCAACGCCACACTTGTAAACACGATTGAGCACTCAGGTTACAAACTTATCAAATACATTCTAACTGGTCTATCAAAGAACCACGACTTAGGAAAATGTGCCCTGTGGCAGCACATTCTCCTTTGTTTCCAAACTCGATTTCTATAAGAGAAATAAATAACAATGGTTCGCAATCTTCTTACCAGTCTTCTTGCAGCAATGCTAATACATGAAAGTCTTTGACTTTTACTCACCCAGTGATTTCTTCAACTATTCCTAACTTTGCAACAAATAGTTTTTATGCTATGAACTTAACCTTTGCTTGGCACGATCTATTGTTCGATGTGTTTCCTTCCTCAACATCTTTGCGCAGACATTAAATCTAACTCCCTTCCTTTCCTTCAAAGCTACAACCAGACGACTCCTAAATCGCATAACTTGATTGAATCTTCCAATGTTGGTCAACAACACCATCTACCTAATTTTCTTCATCGAATCCTTGTTGTAGCAATGCAATAAAAAGACATCCTTTGACACAAATTCCAACAACGCATCTCCCTGTGTTTCCTTTCTCAAATCAATTTACCCATCGATTCATTCCAAAGGTATTTTTACCCTATTACTCAGAACTGTAATCTCATACAACTGAGGTTCTACTCATTTCTCTCATCTTCAACGAAATCAACCATTTTGTTAACCACCAGCAATCTAACCAAATGTAAATTGCTTTTCCATTAGGGTTACATACAATCAAACACAAATTTCTCAATCAATCAATATTCATCATTAAATTAGCATTCACAAATATGCATAACCACACACCCATGAATGGTGAATCTACCTTTCATTAATAAAATAAATTGTACATGCTCAACAAAAAAAAACATGACCTAGCTTCTTCTATGGCCTGACTCTTCTCTGCTTGGCCATCTCTCCCCCCAATGCTCGTAGGCTTACATTCATATATCTAGAAACTCTTCTTTCAACTTACTAAAACCCTAACAAGCTTCCTAAATCTCTCATAACTAATTCCTAAAATATTATTCAAATCTATCCTCTTTAATGACCATAAACCAAGCCCCATCAAATTCTACTACCTAATGCAGATCCGGTTACAATAATTTATCTTCTAATTAATGGCTTTGACACCTCATTACTTTAGAATCTTCTACTCTTAGTTTGCAACGCTAACATTTACAATGTTTTTACAATGAAACCACTCTCTTGGGAAATATCAAGACCCCAAGATCCAATTAACACTTTGAATATTTTCATGTACTGCATTACTTACACAAAAATATGAATCCAACCATAAGCTTTCTCAAAATGGAATTCATACCCATATTGAAAAACCACAAAAAAAAAATGCGTGAAAAAAAACAAAGAAAATGTGTAATAAAAAGACTTAAAAAAAAAAATTACTTCCTAGTTAATAATGACCATAAAATTATATAATAATTTTTTGAATTATGAAAAAAAATATATTTTTTTTAGAAAATAGATGAACATTTTAAATATATTAAATTTATTTGACATATTCAAAATTAGAACAATTATAATTTTAATGCGATGTGTAAATAGTTTTACCCTTTATTTAAATTAAAAGTTTTAGAGTATAAATTTCCATTAAACATTCATCTATTATAATTAAATATATTATATATAAGATTAGTGAATACCATAAAAATATATATGATGTTAAAAATTTATTTTTTAATATTTAAATTTTAAATTTTATTAATGTGTAATATTTTATTGATGTGAGGTTTTTGTGGTGAGAGTTGTTAATAAAATTGTTTAAAAAATCTATAATCGTCATTTTGATTGTAAATGTTTTACTAATTGGATCACTAATTTCAATATTTTATAAAAATATTTTCTTTTACATTCATATTATTTAATATTAATTTGATTTTTTTAATTAATATATATAAAATTATTATAATATTAATTATATTATTTAGTATTTTTATAGGTATATATTTCAAGATCATATTCATAATGTTATTTTTAATTGATTTCTTATTTTTAATGTTTATAGTAAATTTTAGTATAATATTTTTTGATAGTGAATATTATTTTATTGATTTGTGATTTTTAATGTTTATAATAAAATTTAGTAAATTATTCTTTATTTTTTGTTAAGAATTTAAGAAAATATAAAATATTTATTTAAAAATAATTTTTTTCCTATTATTATTATTAATATTTTTTAAGTTAAGAAAAATATAAATATTAAAAAAAAAAAATGATTATTTCAATAATACAATTTGATTTGATTTTGTCCTTGTCTTCTTTGGGTGAGCCATTAAATATTTTTGTATTTTAAAGTTAAAATAAATAGGAGTTTTACTAAACTAAAAGTTAAAATAAATAAAAAACTATAATATAGTAAATAATATATTGATTTGACTTTTGATAAAAAAAAGATTATGGAGAAAATTATAATAATATATATTGATTAAAAACTAATAAAATAATAATAATAATTTTTGTTTAGATAACTTTTTAAATTTGAACTACAACATAAAATGGCATTTTTTATATTAAAAGGGGTTGCATCGTAACTATAACATTTACATACATCAAAATTCAAAAAGAGTTTATTGGACTATTTTATTTTCTATACATATAATACTATTTTCTAACAAAGATTCCAAACCGGTTTTCTAGGTAATTTCATAAGTGACCTACTTAACAAATTGTCCTAAAAAAAAATGCAATTTTAAATAACATTCATGGTATTATGGATGAACACTACCTTGTGCTTCTTTCCTTCCATCAAAGTCGGGGTGACTTTGTCCCTCGATTTATGTTGGATCCCTATTTTGGTTGATTGTCTCATCCTCCTTCATGCCATGTAGGCCAGACATTCTAGAACTCAAATTTTTGGAGGCTAAGGAGAGTGCTTCCATTCGCAAAGTCATCACCAGAGTGCGCAACCTATACATTATACTTCGAGGGAATCAATCCTTTTCTTCTAGAGTAGGATTAGGACCCTGACATTTGCATTGTGTGAATTGTTGGCATGCTCCATCTCTACCAATTTGGATGTGATAAGCATAAATCCCTTGTTGTTGGCCTGAGTGACCTCCTCTTGTCTTCATATAAGTTTTCGAATCTCCTTATGCTCTGGGTTGTCCATGATAGCTATGGATAAATTATGCACCAGATTCTTGCGAACAAAACCTAAAATCTCCCTATATCGCCCCCCTAACATGACTTCTTGGTATATCAACAAGAACAGTTGGAAACGGAAATGACTATTCTTCCCTTTGGCACTCAAATTCATAATGAAAAAAATAACAAACAATTCCAAATGAGTACCTAAAACTTGCATGCTGGAGAAAACATAGTTTACCCATATTGAATTTGCATTGATAAAAAACATCGCCCCTGAGCTTTGGTGGTTCTTCTTGGATCTATCGCATCAATATTCTTGATTAAATAGCCAACCGACCATAGGCACTRCCCYCGAGTTATGTTGATCCTCCCTCACTTTCCCACACCARCCCTCCCATTTGGATAGCCATACTTTCCCACTAAGAGCGGAGATCACCCCAACACTCAGATGCATTTTCCCATATATCCAACGATGGMAAAAAAATATGAAYTCATTAAGCTCGACCTTGAATTAAATGTTCAAGTGTGAGAGTCGCGTAGTCCACTTTCCCATCATCCTTGCATGCTCTCCCACTCTRCCTTCGGAGTAAATGAGACTTGGACCCCATGCCATTGTTTGGTTATGGAATTTGGAGGGTGCTTGGAACCCCATTTTTTGTAAGGAACCTTGACGAATTTTCCTTGCTACCTTTACCCAAAGGTCTACTTCAGCGTTGATCCCCCTCTTGATATGAAGAAATTGAATTTGGTCGAATTGGTGTATGGCCCTTCTAATGCTTCTCATTATTGAACTAATTTTGTTTCTAGATGGGCTTCCTAGTTCTTTTACTACTTAGATGACCATTAACAAGTTCCCTAGAACTTTCAATTTTTTTATTCCGTCCTCCTTGACAATGACAAGCCCGCACCAAAGGCAATAAGCTTATGCCAGGTTATTGGAAATGTTCCCAAGCCCCCATACATAGTTTGTTATTTGGATTCCTCTGGTATCATGGATTGTCGCCTTGGACCTACCACTCATGTTTAGATAATATTTTAACTATAAAAAAATTATCTTATTTTTTCCCTTTACCTTTAAAATAAATAAATAACAATAATTTAACTTATAAGTAAATCATTTTAATAAAAAATGCCATATTTATATTTGTATAATATATTTTAATTCCATTTTTTCACTATCATTTTTTATAATGTTTTTTATTATTAACAATATTCAAAGTTCAAAGTTGCCGACTTTTTTATTATTTTTTATATCGTAATGTTCAAAGTTGTCGACATTGATTATTCAATGAGCATATTATTGAAGATAGTTCATTATTCGTGGATGGGACAATGGAAGCAATAGTAATGAATGATGCAATCAACCCACTTCAACATTCTTTGTTTCCAAATAGAGGTATTGCATTTAATTTTAATTAAAACTATTTTATTTGATTAGGCCTAATGTGATATTGAAAATTTCATCCTAATTGGTGTCACAGAAGAGAGATCTCCATCTTGCAACGGAAGTACTTTTACCAATGATCCAAACATACCAACAAGTACGTATATTCCAACGATCCAATTAATTTTAGATTTAAACATATGAGCTTTCCTAAAAGGTAAAAAAATTTAAAATACTAGGTAAACAATGATAGTAACTATTTTATATTTATACATTTATTTTTACTTACAAAAATTATCGAATTAATTTTTATGAATGTTTCTGGACAGGAAGATGCACACTTATGGAATAGTGAAAAGTTGAAGTGATACATCGATACTATTTTTCACTTCTCGTATTCCATAGAAGATAATTTAAGAATAATATATTACTTGTAAGGCTTGTGGTGCTAAGCTCGGGCGCATGTACTTCCACCATAGACTAAAACGAAGGAAATCGGAATGCTAGGACGCTCGATGCAAATGAGGAGATATAAGTCTTCATATAGGGTAGAGTTACGGTTCCTTAGGTGCGTGACGTGTCAAGGGGAAACTCCACCCAAGGTGCCTTACGGCATAAGTCAAACAATGGACAATTTCGTGAAGGGTTGATGGCATCACTTGGGTGCTCCACCAACAAAGGAAAATTATCTAAGTCATGGGGGAACACTTAAGCAAGTCAGACCGACTCACCTAAGGGGCACGCGCACCCAATATGACAAGTCAGTTAGACGGATCGATGGGTCAACCAAATGACAGAACAAAACGTTTGGTGGGTTGATTGGGTAAGCCGCCTGAATGCACTCACATGAAGAGTCGGCCCAACCTTGCATAGGGGCACGACTTGGTGAACCGATGAGTTGGCTCACCCATGGGAAAGGAGACACGACGGATGGGCACCTATAAAGGCAAGAGGGAGCACATCCAAGAAGGCATCTTGGAATACAAGGAGAGCAATAAGAGCTTTGCAATTTTGAGGAAGATGAATAAGGGAGAGTTCCCTCAAGGAGCCAAGTCGTTCCACTTGGGAGGACTTGTGCTTCCTTGAGGTGGATTCAGTGGAAAGAGTTGGGAAACATTCTTTTGGGTTGATTTTGGTGAAGTATGGCAACACATATATGTTGGAGGCATGTGTTAGACATAATTAAAATTTGTGAAGACTGCGGAAATGAATAGACATCAAGTATGTGGTTGTGGGTATGTCTGAGGTGCACTGCAGGAAGTTGCGGAGATGGTTGGGATAGAGAGTCTTGGTGACAAATATGTGCATGAGTTCCTTGGTGAGGTGAGGTGAGTCGTTTAACTGTGCCAAAGTTGTAAACCAAGCCGATAGTTCTCATATTGTAATTGTTTTGCAATAAGAAAGACTTAGTCAGGTGTTAGGCATGGTTTGTGTCGCCTACACTATATTTGTGTTTGTGCATTTAAAATAAACATTGTTTCCCCCTACCCTGAAATGTAATGTGCATTTCAAATGCAAATTGTCCCACCCACCCCCAAATTCACATTGTCTACCCCCACCTCTACCTTCATATTGATTAAAAATTGCATACAACCTTACTTGTACAACATTAATACAAGTCCAAAACCATGTAACAATAGTCTAAATGAGGGATGAAAGAGAAGTTTCCCAAACATTTGAAATTTCAAAAATAAAAACATCTTATTGCTCCAAAACTTACATGTATAGTGTCTTATAAAGCAACGTGATGGAAAGATAAACCTACAAAATATAAAATAATTATATAAATCAAAATCAAAACATCACAGTGGACTAACTATAGAGTCCATTGGACTAGTAGTTTCCAATTCCACCTAGAAATATTCTCAATTATTATGAGACACACGGGCTTGTGGTAGTATCTCTTGTGTGCAGGGGGGAGATAAACGAAGTTGGTAATTCAAACAAGGAGGTCTTAGACAATAGAAAGGGAAGCTTCATGTTAAAGGTATTTCATTCTAAGAATGGATAGGGAGCTCTAATATTCCTGGTCCCATTCTCTCAGAGCAGGAATATGCTTTCCAACCTCCACATAAAGATGGTCCCTAGCTTCATTTTTTTCAAAACTTTTTCCTTAAGCTGAGACATATATGCCCTTAAATTCTTGGATAACTTGGATAGGTTGTCTCTAATACCCTTGACCTATTTATATCACTTCTAAAGGCACACTTACCTATGAACATTCCCCTCATGGCCTAACAACAACCACAATGGTCCATTGATCGACCAAGAACCCAATACATTCTACTACCATCCATTCCAGCACTAAACCTTGAGATTGGATGAGACTAGGGAATGGCATAATTCTTTGATCAATCTTAAATGCATGTTAATAAAGTAGATGGCATATTGTTGATCTAAAATACAGTCTTACGGTCTTTAAGTCAACCTCACAAGGATAAATCCCCCTGCGTTTTTAAAGAGGTGGTACTTCTCTATTTCAAATAACATACAAGAACATAAAAAAGTACTAGGCTTATTCATGAAATAAATATTCGTGTGCAAAGAATACTTGAGAGAGGACCAAGTATCTTGTATAAATTAAATATTTACACTATGTTACAAGCGTTATAAGACAAAAGAGTATGCATTAAAAGAGGACGACATTTCCATCACAACATTCATCAAAGTAGAACGCATTATTCAACAAGGGAAAAGAAAGTATGGACCACATATAACAAAGAACTCTAAATGACCATTTCATTAAACCCAATAGCTATTTTGATAGGCACACATCTGAAATCTCATGGTTAAATTCAAAGTCATGAGAAATCAATAATTTTATGTCCCAAACTAGTTCTTTGGGAACCTCAAAAATAATAGATGTCTTTAAATAAATAGGCAGTAATGTCCTAGGTTATAAATAAAAGAAATTGTGTTTGTCCTTCAAAGAGGACTGGGATGGGTCCCCTTCAGACCATAAAATTAAAGAGAGACATAGAAGACAAAAGATAAATAGTCAAGGGTCAGCCTTAGGTTTCACAGGTTGGTGGGAATAGAAAAGGAAAAATGACAAATGGTTGAGGAAGAAAGATGGCAAGGGAAAGAATAAGGTTGCTACTTGACTTACTGCGATGGAAATATTTGAACCCTTTACTTGATTGCTAAGACATATTTTGTAGATGGTGGTTGTTTTTTTTGAGGTGGCATAACCATTGTAACTACTTCATGTTGATCTGTCTCGGTGATCTTAACCAAAGATTTTATTAACCATTCTTCTATGCATTCCCTCATCGGAGCAATCATTATTTCATGCTTGGTTTTTATCTCAAATAGTTCATTATTCATTTCTCTAAGTCAATACCTCGATATCATCATTCTTATTAATGTATCGGACAAGCCACCTTTCAACCTCATCTTCAGAGAATTCAATTGAGTAGTAAACTCACTCACCCATGAAACTTTTAATACTTTAAGTTGTTCTAGTAGTTTCTCTTTAGACATAAGTATAGTCTCCATTAATAAATTAGGGCCATCAAATTCTTTTGTATGATCAACAAGTTTCAGAAATAAATCACCTCTTTTGATTTTAACGACATCTAGTTCATACATCATTTCTCTTAAACATTCAATCATTTTCTGCCAACAAGTGTTAATTTGCTTCATTTTGATACTAGATGGAAGGTTATGTTCTCTTATGTGGGTGTCACTTAAACTTGAAACTTTTTCCACAAAAGTTTCCACAACCTCGTAAAAACATCCGTCATTCTCTAGATTATTTTGGAGATGTTCTCTAAAATGCATAATCCTTGTTGAAAAATTGGTTGAACTTTGTGCTATCTCCCAGATTTCATGGATTAGGTATATTATTTTTTGAATTCCATCTCCAAAGTATTTTCTCACTGCCAACAAAATACTAGAGGAACCTTTCAATTTATTGTTGTTTTCTGGGATGTCCTTAAGGGTAAGTGTTGGTTGAATTAAAGTTAGAGGTTCAACAAACAATAGTTTTGGAATTAGAGTTTTCTCTAATTCCTTTAGTTTTTCTTTTAGAATTAAATTTTCTTTCCCAATATCAAAAATGGATTATTTTAGTGCTTCCCCTATTGCCTCATGAAACTATACAATTTTTTAGGTCGCAACCCCAAGAAAATCAAATTCTAATTTCCATTTTTCAGACACTTTTTTATTTTTCATGTTAACTTTCTTTGTTAATAATTTCTTGGAATTTTTATGATTAGCTGCGTGGTGAAGTGTGACAGATTCTTCTTCAAATATCTATGGCCCCTGGGTAACTAGAGCCTCAACAATTTCTCTAATCTCCAACAATATTTGTTTTGACCAGTTGGGTTCTTCTAACACTTAATCTACATCCATAGCTCATGGAATTTCCTCAATTTCAAGTATCTCCAATCCCATTTTCTGAGTTTCTATCATTCTTTTAACATGAGTATATACAACATGTTATTTTTCCAAATTTTTCTCCGTAGGGTCTTTGTCACCCCCATCAATTGAATTTCTGGAAGGTGTTTTTCTTGGTTCTAGACCACTACTTATAGGTTTTGTTTTAACAAGAGTACCTCTTTGTGAAACATTGGGTGAATTGGGGATTTTGTGTGTTGCCTCTCTACCCTTTTGTCTGTAGCACTCATTAGTGCTACCCAACTCTTCAACATCATCCCGGGCTTCTTCAGTTGAGGCCTTGTGGATATTTTCCTCCCTTGAATTGTTCATATTTACATAAATAAGAAGAATATCCCACTAGGGACATGTGTGCAAAAAATAGGTCCTTAGGGTCAAAACCCTCAATGCATTTAGCTTACTTTAAATCAAGTTGATCAAATTGATTTGCAAATTCATCCAAGTGATAAATATTCTTGACAACAATTTCTCCAACCCTCCAGGGAAATGGATTGAATTGCTTCTTCATTTTTTCATTGAAGAAGTGTTCCTAGTACTTGTATTATCTGCATAGTTCGATGACAAAGTGTCTATTAGATACATAAAAGGGGAGAAATAAGGGTTTCCCTTGGAAACCGAATAATCTTAGAACATTGAAATCCTCTGTAGTTTCAAAAATTCATTTCTCTGTGATAAAGGAGGTATCGTCTGATGACAATATCGATGTAGTAGGACCAAAGATTAATTTTTTGAAATCATAAATAAAATTGTTGTGGACCGAGTAGAAATGGTATTGAGCTTTATGTCTCCATAAGGATGGATATCAGACAGAGACTAGTTCCACCTTGAAATCAAATCTCCTTTCCCTTGGTGCTATATCATATACCAAATAAGAATTCATTTAGAATTTTTGGGTTTTTCTCAAACCACCCAATTGAAATGAAATTTCATTTGAAATAATTCGGCCCTAGTCAATCAGGGTGTCTTTGTGAAAAACAAAGTGAAGAATATAAACAATATGTGTCTACACAAAGGCCATGGAATCCAGTCCAACTATCCAGTCCAACTATACGGGAAAACATCCAGGTGAATTATCTATAAGGGTATTTTAAAGAACTTACCCTTGGGCTGGCAAAAAATGTTATCAGCTCTTGGGCTGGCAAGGTAATTATTGAGGAGCTCAGCTCCTCCTCTGTGTTCCTTAAGAAATTCATCGATTTCCTCATTATTGAACTGCATGGTGGTATTCGGGAATCATAATATTCTTTTAAAAACTGAAGGAATCAAGGAGATGGGTGGCTTTCCCTAAACTTGAATTATTCTTCTTTTTTAATCGAATTTGTCTGTGCACTAGAGATATAATTCTTTGAATTATGTCGCTTCAGGCACATAACCAAACAATATTATGCCTGAAATCCAAACTTGGTTTGTTTCCTTCTCGGTGGGGAAAGAACCTTGTACCACTTGTAATCTTGCGACCACTAGAACATGTGATCTTCTCATATGAGAGTGTTAAGTGTATCTCCACAATACAAGTCATTTCTTCTACTTGACATATATTTACACTGGTTTCTTTTCTCTCGAATAGGTGCTCTACTGTCGATATAACCTTTTTATAGCATGCCATATTAATCTTTTATTAAATTTACCACGTATTTCATTGATTATTAACCACCGTAGCTCTTATTTCAAAGTTGTGAGCTTGCACAGTAAGATTTAGAATGTATTACAAAGTTTTATGAAATCTTCCCCACTTTAATAATTGTATTAGATTCACACGAGTGGTGGTTGATGTGGTGGAGGGGAAATAATTGTGATCAAGAATAGTGAAGTGATGTTGTGGAAGATGGAAAATGGTTAAGTATGGAAGTTCAAAGTGGTACATGGAAGGTGAAATATGGTGAATGCGAGATTGCGGGATGTGGGACATGGGACATGGAGAGTTGAAAAGGTAAGAAGGGAGTATTCCTACATCCACAATGATAAAATGGACTAAGTATGAGTAGAGCACATTATGCGAGTTGCAAAAGTGAATAGGTCATTTTGGAGAACATGGGATTGTTAGTTGCGGGAAACGAGCATGAGGGAAAAGGTAAGTGGAAAGGAAGGTTGTCCTGAATCCACATTCAAAGAAATGGCTAAGTATAAAAAGGTAACGAGTGCAATTTGGAGGACGCAGAGGTAGAAAGGTCATTTTGAGTGTTGCGTGATTGTGGGTTACGGGACATGAGGATTTGTGGGACAGGGATGAGTTGTTCTCCCACAAAACATAAAAAATGACTAAGTGTTGAATTTGTGAAAGTGATTAAGTATAGACTTATGGGTTCACGGGTTTGCAAACCTAGGAATTTGATGATAGTTTCATATGCAACCCGCATTTCAAAGAGAAAAATGACTAAGTAAAGAATATACAAGGAACAAAGGAAGAAAAAGAAAAAGACCAAGGATGGATATGTATGTACTAACATTGATCAATGAATGTAGATCAACACCTATTCACCTCAACAACCTAATGACAATTAATTACCACTTGTAATGCCACTTAATATTCATTTAAATTGTCACTTGATTTAAATAAAGGGTCATAAAAAACATTGGTGAGAATTTCATTTCCAATATTTGAAAACAATCAAAACCGGTTGTACCTTACAATTATAACATAAGCAACACTTAATAAGACGTTTCGGATTATATTAATGTAAAATTTGACGATTTTGTTAAAGAAAAAAAATGAAAATTTAAGGCGGTTATACAAAGTTTTTTAAGAATTGTGTGTTAAGGAAACATTATGGTGTGATAAAGAATTAGAGGGTAAAAAAAATTAAGATATTCATTGATCAACCCTAATTTAAAATATTAAAAGTATCTCTTTATTTTAATTCATGTAAAGAATGAAATCAACATTGTGTAACGACCTTGCTTAAATAGATGTATAGGATTATTAATTATAATTAATTTGATAATCTGACTGTCCTAAAAAGTTAGCTAAACAATAATTATTTCTTAAATAATATTAACTAATTAATTATTATTAATTACTTGTTCATGTCTGTCAAGGATTAATTAATTATTAATTGACTCATTAATTAATT
>JASDQU010738802.1:92387-110570 GCA_032191745.1 Picea mariana
TATTGTGTTGACTAATCCATTTCAACATGGGAAAAATCTAACCCAAGCCTCTGCAAGCACAGAAGGGGGCATCCAAGAACCCTCTCCATCTTTGAACAACCCCGCATCCGCGAATATATATATGGTGAAGGGTGATGCTTTTATATCGACTAGAGCGCATGACTATAGTACACCAAGCACTTCTGAGAAGGGAAAAGAAACTGAACTCCCATCTCTTCCTCTAGAGATTGAGAAGATGTTGGGTGAAACAATGACACGCATCCCCAAAGGCACATTCAAAAAATATTCTCACAACCCAAATGCAAGGGCCGCCAAGAACTAATATGTGGTGGAAGATTTATCACAAACCCCTTGTGTGATGTCCACTTTGTAGGTCCTCCAAAGCTTCCCTTCCCATAGGAAAGCCTTGTTAACCGCTCTAGGATCTACCGAGACTTGTAATCCGGGTACAATCATGCTGGATACAACTGACCTAAAACCTCGTCTGCCTTACCACGTAGCATTTTAGATATTAGTGGCTTATCCCATGAAATCTTTTACTCAGAATATCTTTCGCACAGTGGTTGATGAGGGTGCTTCAACTTGTGTTATGTCATTGGCATGTTGGAAGGTTGTTGGTCAATTCGTTTTGTCTCCATCACCTACTCTTCTTACTGCTTTTGACGGTCATTCATTCTGACCACATGGTATCATTCCCTCTTTCCTCGTGTAGTTAGGAGGGAAGACCGTGTGTGTCAAGGTAGAGGTAGTCGATGCGCCCCTCGACTATAACCTCTTTTTAGAGAGGGGTTGGACTTATGCCATGCATGTTGTGGTCGCTACCGTTTTCTGGGTCTTGTTGTTTCCACATGAGGGCCGGATTGTGACCATCGATCAATTTTTTTTCTCCAGGCCTGACCCTTCATTGGGGGCATCCACGGTCCTGATGATTGATAATTCTTGACCAGGCATGGTCAATGTAGGGGTTGGTTTGTGCCCATATTTGATGGGTACCTTCTATTACCCACCCCCTCATGGTGATATCAAGTTTATATCCAATTACCATAAAGTTGATATTTTTTAAGTTTCGTCATTCCGCACGACTTACTTTGATGATCCATGCATACTTACTTCCCCATTGGCCACGATGGATGGGACAGGGCACCCAGGCATGTCCATGCCCTCGTCCACAGCTAAAGTAGCGTACTCTTTAGTCCAGCACACTTCAGCTAATACAGATCCAACTCCTGCACAAGAGTTCAATCCACTACTAGAGCCTATTTGGGATCATGATTCTCTTACTGACACTGATTCTTTAGACTTAGTATTGCCCTGTGATGAAGCTATAATTGAAGCAATGACTAGTTCAGACAAACCCTGGGAAGATCTTCATCACAGTTCATACCTCCTCCCAGAGTTAGACAGAATTGAAGCCATAGAATTCACCTTGACTATGATGGGAGATAGGTCTTGTCTTATTAATCCTTTAGCTATGCACGTGGTTTATGCTGAGGGTATTATGGCAACTATCACTGAAACCTTACCGATCAATATCTCCCGAAACCCTGGCATCGTGGAGAATGTTTTCGTCGGAGCTGACTGCTCCCTCGAAGAGATTCAAATCTACACAGATCTTTTTAAAGAATTCCACAATGTTTTTGCCTGGTCTTATGAGGAAATTCCAGGCATCAATCCAAAAATAATTGAACATGAAATCACAACGTATCCAGATGCCAAGCCAGTCCAATAGAAGATTCATCCAGTTAATCCCAAGAAAGCGGCAGCCATTAATGTTGAGGCTGAGAAACTGTTAAAAGTCGGTTTTATTTATCCTATCCATTTGACCCAATGGGTGTCAAACCCTGTGCCGGTCAATAAAAAACAAGTCACAATTCGTGTATGTACAGACTTCTGTGATTTGAACAAGGCCTATCCCAAAGATAATTTTCCCACACCATTCATCGATCATATATTTGATGAATGTGCACGTTGCGAGGCCTTCTCTTTCATGGACGTTTTTTCGAGATATAACCAAATACAAATCAAATCCGAGGACCAACACAAAACAACTTTCATCTGTCCATGGGGTACATTCGCGTATCGTAAGATGCCTTTTGGTCTCAAAAATGCTAGAGCCACCTTTCAGCGGGCCATGTCTTTTGCTTTCCATGAACTCAAGCATATAGTCGAGGCCTATTTAGATGATTTAGCATCTCGATTTTGCAAGAGAACGAATCATCCCACACACCTCTGACTTATCTTTGAGCATTGTCGCTACTTCTAGATTCGCTTGAATCCTAACAAGTGCAGCTTTTGTGTAACTTCAGGACGTTTGTTAGGTTTCATAGTGTCAACAACAGGGATCATGGTCGATCCTCTCAAGGTTGAGTAAATAATTCAGTTGCCCCCCCCACGCACAATCCTTCAACTTCAGAGTCTACAGGGCAAGGTGAATTTTCTAAGACGTTTCATCGCTAACTATGCCAAGATCACCAAGGGATTTATGTGCTTACTTAAAAAAGACATTCCTTTTTATTGGGACGATGCCACTCAACACTCTTTCGTTGCATTGAAACATGCACTCACCACTGCCCCTCTGCTCCGGCCACCTAACTATAAAAAGGATTTATTATTATATCTGGCTACAACAGAGTCAACCATTGGCATGGTCCTAGTTCAGGAAGATGACTTGTTCTCCGCATATGTCATATATTACCTGAGTCGAGGCCTCATAGGACCGAAACTCAATTATTCTCATGTTGAAAAACTTGCGTTGGCAACAGTCCATGATGTTCAACCGTTCTGTCATTATGTTCTATTTCGCAAGACCACCATCATTGCTATCGTGAATCCATTTCAGTACATGTTGACACGAAGGGTAATAGGCAGAAAGATCAGTAGATGGATAGTCATCCTCCAGGAGTTTGACTTAGATTTTGTTTCAGCCAAATCCAAAAAGTCCTTGGTCTTCGCAAAACTTATTTAGGAACTTCCAGTTGAGTCAGGTGATCTTTTGCCTGAAGAGTCACCTATCAGAGAAGATATTTTTTTGATCACCTCTTCGAATCCCTGGTATGGAGATATCCTTATCTATCTCCAGACTTTGAAGCTCCCCACCACTGCTTCTCATGATGAGCGTCAACACATATGCCATCAGGCTAATAATTATCTCATACTCGATGATACATTGTATCGGAGAGGTGTAGACTGCATCCTACACTGATGTCTCACTCATGATGAAGTAGTTATCGTCCTTAACGATTGCCATACCGGAGCTTGTGGCGGTCATTTGTCTGGGTTGGCGATAGCCCAAAAGATTCTACGAGTAGGTTACTTTTGGACAACGCTTATCAAATATTTTATTGAATCAATCAAAAAGTGCCACCCATGCCAAATCTTCTCTCAGAAGATGAGGACACATACTGCTCCCATGTTTTTTGTCATTACAGTTGGTCCCTTCACCAAGTGGGGGATTGATTACACTACATGCAACCCTCCTTCAGCAAGGGGGCACTGCTATATCATCATAGCTGTAGACTACTTCACAAAGTGGGTTGAATCTATGCCAATGTTTAAAGATGATGGAGAGACTGAAGCTCNGCAAGGTTCGACGTCCCGAGGGAGATTGTCACTGACCATGGCAGTCACTTTAAGAACCAGATGATGACCGAGTTAACATCAAATCTTGGGTTACGGCAAGAACATTCATCACCCTACTACCCCCAAGAAAATGGTCAAGTAGAGGCTGTATACAAAACTCTTAAGACTATTCTACAAAAAATGATCAACTCAGCCAAGTCAAATTGGAATTTGATGTTATACTCGGCATTATGGGCTTACCGAACGTCTGTTAAGACTGCAACCGATTTCTCACCTTTCCAACTCATTTACGAGTTGGAAGCAGTCTTTCCTATAGAATGTCAGATCCCGTCTCTAAAGTTGGCAATACAATTATTGCTAGACACTTCTCCACTTGAAGAACGATTAGTATACCTTGAGCAGCTCAATGAGTAGCGTCGTGATGCGGCCCTGGCCAACGAGGTGCACAAACATAAAGTCAAGTGTCAGTATGATAGGTCTGTTCATCCTCGGATTTTCTATGAAGGTGACCTTGTCCTAGTCTATGACCAAGATAAGGACCCCCTAGGGGCAGGAAAATTCAAACCCATGTGGTTCGAACCTTTCATAATAAAAGAGATTTTAAAGAAGGGTGCTTATCGTCTGGTTGATTTTGAAGGGAATTCTTTGGCAGAGCCTAGAAATGGGCTCTACCTCAAGAAGTATTACTCATAGGCAAGTCACTGTGGGTAACTTTTTGTAGCATATGTATAGTCTTTGTACTATTACTTTTTAAGTTTCTTTTAGTGTTATGGATGTTTCGATGATGTTATCTTTCATTACTATGGTAGATGTCAAGTGAATCTGAGATGTTCATTGGGTACACAAATGATGCTAGCCAGCACACTCGGAGGCTTGCCTCCGTAGCTTGGGTAATATTTACACCTCAAGACCAGTTGTTATCTTCCGGAGGTATATGCTTAGGTGACACCACAAATAATGTTGTCGAGTATAGTGCAGTTATTGAGTTGCTTCGTGACACCTTGTCATTCGGTATCTCTCATATCTGGGTCTATCTCGACACTCAGTTGGTTGTGTCTTAGTTAAATAGAGTCTACCGGGTGCGTGATCCAACTTTACACCGATGATTCCTTAGGGTACGTCTCTTAGAATGAAACTTTGATTATATTACATATTTTCATGTTCCTAGGAGATTAAACAAAGTTACAGATACTCTAGCTAATCAAATTTTAGATTGGAATCTTGCACACATATGAAAGAACATTCACATAAACATGTAAATACATTTTTTGCACACATGATCCATAAGACACAAAAGACATAAAAATCCATATATAATCATAAAGTAACCAGAGTACACAGATGGACGCAAGCGCCTCAAAAATATAACCAATAACGAGTCATGGGGCTTATGCCCTCAAAAAATATATACAAGTAGTGGTCTTGGCACGTGAGAAGTCTAACTAGGATCAAGGCCTGTGGGCCCTGTTATACTGATCTACAGCATTTTCCAAATGCCGAAACAAACGGACCCATGTCCGTGGTGCCCCCACTAAATGAGGCTGCATAGATGGTGGCAGGTCCTCAATATCTGCCATAGGGACCGTGCGAGTGAGTGCCATAAAGTTCCACTCAACTCATCTCAATACTCCCTCAGCCTCCCCAGCTAGAAGATCTCCTGCTGCTGTTGGTCCCTCGGTGGTGGCAGGTGCGGCTCCTAGCCAAGGACGATGCTTGTTTCTCACATAATCAATAGGTTTCATGGGTCCCATGTCTGCAAACAACAAACACCTATCCATCAAATACTCTGGTATAAAAAAAATGATATATAACAAAAACAACATAAAAATTTCATATGCTTCACAAAAATTAAAAAAAAACAACTACAAAGATGGAGACTTACCCATATCTCCTCGCTCCTCACCAGGAGGTACTGGTATCTCAGGATCTCTCGAAAAATCAATCCCTGCATATGGGTAATCCTCGATAATTGGGATCTGTCGCGATAGCCAGGCAAAGAAATTGTCGTCGAAGGACTCATTAGTCTTTCCACCACCATGTCGTAGAAGCAATACTGCCCATCTACACATAGAAGGAAGAGAGGCTTGATGTCCTCGTACTACTGCTCAAGGACTAAAACTTGGAACTCTCTCAAAGAAAAATGAACACAGAATGGTCCCAAACCCGAAGTTCCTGTGTGTTTACAAACGGCAATCTGTCAACTGCCTCTTCATACACTCAAGCAATGTGGTACTCCAATAAAAAATTTGTGCATTCAAGCACTGGACAACACAGTTCATCTGTGCATGGGAAGCCTGATGCAAGGCCACAGAACTAGTAATCCGCCCAATGAGCAATACAATCGATTGCAGCGATAAGTCAGTGATCTTGCTTATGGGCACCTATGAGCTCTATCGGTCTATCTCAGCCTCACAGTAAAGGGCTATCAGTTCCGCTATGTTATGCGACCCCACAGGAAACGTCCGGAAGTTGACTGGTTCCCCTCTCCTTAAGAGGCTAATCAAAAAGTATATATCCTTGGTGGTGGGCACTAGTGATTGCCCCTCTAACATAAAAGCCTCTGCATCAAGATGTCAGTATTCAACCAAGGCATTCAGTAGCCTCGGTTGTGCCCGCATAAAAGTACATAGGAAAAACTTGAGTAACCCACATTGCATCAAAGAAGCCACATCATTGGGGTCTTCCCCGACCAACTCACTTACCTCTTCATGCTCTCTTTCTTTCCAATGGACATACATCTTGCAAAACACCAAGGTTCAGGAGAGTTAACCCTTAATTTTTAATCCCTTTTCATTCAATAAAGGGGTCCACGCGGGCTGTAATAGTGATAGTCACGTGTACACGTGTGCAGAGTTTACTCTGCCCAATTGTACACATGGCCTATCCTGAGACAGCCCACATGGACCTAGGGCCAACCTTTTAAAGTTCAACGCCCCCCCCAAAAATGAAAGCCAATGCAAAAATAAAGACTTAAAATGCAAGGTGGGGGAGTTTGTACTTACTTGGTCCAGACAGAAGTTTGTTTCTTCCACTGTAGCTCCCGGAATCACCACTTTTATCAAATGGGGTCTTTTGGCACCAGAGTCAATTTCCAAATCAGCAATAGTGATAATGAGCTGCCAGCTTCTATTTATAGACTTTTTGGCCTCTTTTTGTCATCTTTTTTGGCCTCCCTTATCATTTTCTTTAAGCCAAAAGTCATTTAGAGTGATTCAAGAGTTGCATGGGAGGGATATGATAAGGTATCGGGACAATTTTTTGGAGTTTTGGGTCATTTTTCACGATCAGTGAATTTTTTTTCTGAGGATCAACTTGAGCATGTAGGTTAGGTTTCTACCCTTCCTTTTGTATCTTGTTGTCTTTTTCCTTCGCCATAGGATTGATCCCATCAAGTTGCGACATAGAACCATCATAACGTTTTTAGAAGTGTCGCGATTTGGTGGTAGAGCTTACTATAAAATGGATGCCCTAGGTAGATCCTGGTTGCATTATGGTGTCCATGCTGTCTCTAATCACTGTAGGCTTGGGAGTCCTTGTCATTTTTCCTGATTTTACAAGTTTGAGCCTCATTTGCATGATTCTTTGTCACTCTTCACTTCACCCTTGGGACTCCCAAAAAACATTATGTGTCTTCTTTTAAGCCCTTTTCAGACCCTCTAAACATGAAAAGATTGTCGAGCGATCTTGTGGCCTTTCATTCTCGTTAAAATGACATTTGAATTCACGTATGTCTGGTGGTAGTTTACCCCTTTTTCAGTCTAGACGGTCAATTGTATGAACAAAGGTATACTCTATGGAACTTCAGTTTTCTAGAAGAGTACTCTTAGGTATAATTTTAACCCTTTTTTCGGGCTTGAGGGACTAAATTTATGAAAAAGAACCCCCATGAAGTCCATAGTTAAGCTCTTTTCAGACTCTCTAAAATTGAAAAGATCGTCGAGCGACCTTATTCTTTCACACTCGTTAAACTGGTCTAGAAGAACATTCCTGATAGAGTCCATAGTTAAGCTTTTTTCAAACTCCTTAAAAATGAAAAAATGGTCGAGTGATCTTGTCCTTATCACACTCGTTAAAATGGTTTTGAATAGACGTCTTGTCGGTGCCAGTTTACCCCTTTTTCGAATCGACTAGACTATCTTTGAAAAAGGTACCCCAATGGAGTCTTCTTTTATGTTTTTTCAGACTCTCTAAATATGAAAAACCACCGATCTTACCTTCTCTGGGCTCGTTAAACTTACAACGAAGGACGTTACCATTGTGTGTTTTGTTAACTGCGTTTGCATACCTTATACTCCAGCCTTGTAACACTTTGCTTCTGCGTCTTAACACCTTTGGTCCTCGGAGGATTTTTTCTGAGTATCATTATTCTGAACATCAGTCTTGTCCTTACACCTTGAACTTGTATGTTTGTAACACTCGTTCCTTCATTGTAATGTAACATTTCTTTATTCTTTTTTCAAAAATTATTGAAAAAGACAAAAAAATCAAATATACCCCAAAAAGAGGAAGAGAAAAGTATTTTCTTTATTGGCAGCACAATGAGTCGCCCTTGGATAAAGCACATATGTCTGCTTGTTCATCAAACTATGGGATGTAATATGACCTTAGGAAGCTATTCTCGCTACATAGAGTTGTGTCCTCCTCCGTTTGGTTATTCTTCCAAACATATGGAGAGTTTGTGTTGCCTCCTGTTTCGTAAACTTATGATTAATGCCATGCTGCCTAAGTCTCATCATTTGTCGTGTTGTTGTCCAAGGGAAGTTCCTACCAAGCTTGAGTTAGCTCCTCTGTAATTTGTCTCTTGCCCGCATACCCGACCATCCTGAATGTCCAATCAAGTCCTTGTTCGAAATCAACGAAGCCTTTAGTCTGATCATCAAGATTATCTAGTCCATGACTGACGAGCCATCGAAGACCTCTGGGTAGTGAAGTCGTACACTCATATTACACTCCTACCCTGAGTTTTGAAGATTTTGAAGTTGTTTCTCGAGCTCTAAAGATCTCATCTCCAGCCATCAAGTCATATCAGCTTCTAGAAGATGGATACTCTATATGTATATCTTTTTGATTTTGAGATGTAGCTCCATTGTGTATTGTTTGTGACTACACTTTATATATCTATTTGACATGGATCTACAGTGTATTTGATTGGTAGACATGATTCTATTTTATCCTGAGCATGGGTATGCCTTCCTCGGTGAGACATTTTCTATTTTGCAGACGACGCCTCCTGATACCTGATCCTTGGGCTCAATTATTTGGCACATTAGTAAATATTGGTAATGTATTTCGGCCATCAGATGCTCTTCTAACCTCACACATTAGGGGGCATCTGTTATAACCCTAATTTGCACCGTACATGCTTATCTGGCATCAGGCCATCTCAGATCCCTTCTTTTCCAAAGCATTGATGAACAACTCTTTAAAAAACCTCTTTTATAAGGGCCCACGTGCCCTACTCCATTATTGTACGCGTGTACACGCTAGCTAACCTAAAACATCCTGCGTGGACCAAAAAAATCACGAAAAAAGGAAAGTTGTTGATGGAACACGCAGCTTTGGGTGAGTTAACTGAAACTCTCGGCCATGCATGGCCGAGAGTTCATCCAAATACCTAGCTTCTTCTAGCCTATAAAAGAAGGGTTAGGGGTACCATTTGGAGGAGAATAAGAGTAAAGAAACTCTACCCAATTGCATATTGCCATTGTACCAACCCTTTAGCCATCCTTGTGCAAAGAGAGATATAAAGAAAAGAAGTTGGAGGACATTTGAAAGAGGAGCCCAGGATTAGGTTCGTGGAGCAGTGGCCAGTCTCGATATTGTAATTTGATTCATTAAAGTTAATAATAAAGAAATGCTTTTTCCGTCCCACTTTATGAGTTCTTCATATTTTGTCGAATACATGTTTGAATCTCTAACCCATTAGTCTATAGGCAAAATGCATGTGTAGTTTGTTGCTTGTTTTGTATGCAGGTCAACCTTGGGAGGAGAGCTGCCAACAAGCGATCAAGCATGAAGAAGGATCAACATCAAACATCTGGAATGAGGTATGTTGATCTAACCATGTATTTGCTGAAAATGAATGGGGTTTAAGTCTGGGGATGAAGGTAGAAAGTAGATTTATTTTGGTCATATCTGCATGCACAATTTAACCCTAAGTGCTAGTCTGTAGGGGGATTTCCCACCACAACAACTGTAGAAGCATAGTATATTGCATCTTGTGATACTTGTCTGAATGAAATGTGGCTCCATAAGCTAGTTTATGGACTATTTGATCAGGTGCTAGATTCAGCCGTGATCTATTGTAATAACCAGAGTTGTGTGAAGCTCTCACAGAACCTAGTGTTCCATGACATGTCGAAGAACATTGAGTTCAAGTACTATTTTCTCTATGATAAAGTCTAGAGGGGAGAAGTGGTTCTCCAATATATCTCCACTAATGAGAAGAATGCAGATATTTTGATGAATCCTTTGTCCAAGAGAAAGTTTGCATACTTGAGGGACAAGTTGGGGCTCGTGGATATTTCTCCCTTGGTTGAAAGGGATGAGATGACTTCCTTGGTTGGGAGGTAGCATTGATATGTGGCATAATGGACTATCAATTAGTTGCAGATATGTATCATGCTAGTATAGATTAGAGATGGTCATACAACTTAGATATGATGCTTTCATCATGCTAGATATGATCATACTAGTACAACTTAGATATGATAAAGATGGTTGGCGTTGTTGATACAATGGCTTGAGGAGCATCGTTCTAGTATAACTTAGAGATGGCATACAAATTAGATATGATGTATTGATATCATGATAGATATGTCATGCTAGTACAACTTAGAGATGATGCTAGTGAGCTGCATCATGCTAGATATGTCATGCTAGTACAACTTAGATATGACCATACAACTTAGAGATGATGCAGGGGGCTCATGTCATGCTAGATATTATCATGCGAGAACACCTTAGATGTGGCATACAACTTAGATATGATGCATTGAAATCATGATAGATATGTCATGCTAGTACGACTTAGAGATGATCATACAACTTAGAGATGACATAGTGAGGCACTGATCTAAATCATGTGAGTACAACTTAGAGGTAACATACAACTTAGATATGATGCATTGGCATCATGATATATATGTCATGCTAGTATGACTTAGAGATGATGTAGATGATACTCCAGATCACACTAGTACAACTTAGATATGATGCATTTTCATCATGATAGTATGGATTAGAGGTGATGAAACTGATGAAACTGTTGATGTAGGATGATATTAGATTATATGATTGTTGTGGAGACTGTATGTATCTAGATAGTAGTTGTATGTTACTATGGTGTGTGTGCTCCACTAGTTGTGATTATGGGTCACTGGTTAGTAGTTGTATGCTACTAGGAGTGGTTGTGTGCCACTGGACAATAGTTGTGTACTACTATGGATAGACACAATTGTGTTCTATTGGATGGAATTGTATCTTATTTCCATGGAGACCATCACTAGTGTTGGAGATGATTTCCAGTTAGATGGATAGTGATTATGGTGCTCATGATTTGATATGTATATCATATGTGGCTATATGCTACTAGAAGAATGGTATGTTTGTGCTCAAGAACATTACCGGTAATACCACCCTAGCTAAGAGGGAGTGGTGGTGTTACGGTAGCTGCGGGAGGTATTAACCTCCACGTGTAACCTTTGACTAGACTAGAATATTCCAGGAAGCTAGAGAAACCCTAAACGGTTGGATAATAGCCCTAGAAGAAAAGTCGACTAAAGAGAAAATATAATATTAATATATTAGCCTATAGGAAGAGAAGTCAGCACAGTTTTGTGACTTGAAGCACTACAAATAGAAAGTGTTTGAGATAATTTGGACTCACTCACTCTCATGACTTCATAAGGACTAGTGGTGCGCATGATTGGAGGAGAGATGTAGCTGTTGTAGTGGTCAATTGGTCTTTGGTTTATGGTTTTGGTTTCTCTTCTTAGTAAGCTAGCTTTCGAGAGAGGTACACTATCTTGGTTGGCTATGTATTCTAGTGTTTTCTTCCATAATTACTCTAGCTGTCAAGGTTAAGGTGCTCGAGGGTGGCCTTGTGCCTATGGCTGGGTGAAAATATAGTAATATTGTCTATGGTGAAACAAGCACACCTATTATTTTAACAGATTTATTCTCCTACAGTCCGAGAAAGACTCCATTTCCAATCTTCTATACCATAATTGTTAGGCTTAAGCATAAAACCCAAGTACTTGACTCCTACTTGTAGATCATGTAAAGGAAAATATATTTAAATGGTGGACAAAGGATGTCGAAGATCCTCCTCTATCTTAGGAAATTACATTGCATAATTGAAATTGTTTATGACCATTCTCGTAGCCTCACATAAGAGATCCATAATTTTTTTTAAAACCCTACCTTTTGATTCCACTGTAATATCCCCCTTAAAATTTTTGGAATTTTATTTAGTTTGTAGTGTGGTAAATCATCACACAATATGTCGTTGTACCATTCAAATGTGTGTTACTGATATGGTGGTTTTTCATACACAATGTGCAACCTTTAAATATACTTAGCCACATATAATATGACAATAAGAACAATAAAACACCCAGAATAGATTCCGACAGTTTACTACATTTAATTTGACTTACAACAGTAGTATATTAGTCACTACATAAACTATAACAACAAACAATGAAGATAAGTATGACCTGTGTGTTAAAAATGGGTTTTCTATAAGAAAAATACCATGTACAATAGTCAAATGAGAGAGAACATGCATGTAATATGAAGTTGTATGTAGCCAATATACAACATATATATCATTCATCCTCTATACATTGAAATCAACTACAAGAAGGTATAACTTGACCCAGTGATGAGACAATTCGACCAACAAGAAGATCTCACCCTCCATAATCCAAATTTGCCCAAAACTGAAGAAAATGACCTTTATAGTAGTCAACTCGAGCCCAATAATGATATAATTGACCAACAATGGAGTATAGATTCCTATATTAAAGAGTATGCACCCATATTGGTGTAGGACTCACTCAACTACAATATCTATTCAAGAAATGTGCCTAGTCTCAATAAGAGTGTGCCCAACCATACAAAGAAAGTTCCCAATAGTGAGAAATTGACCCCCAATGAAGAAAATCAACCTCTACTAACCTATCTCGACCCAAAAAAAGGGTAACTTGCCCAAAAATAAAGAATCTCCCTTCCAAAGGAGTAAACTAGTCCCAAAATGAAGGGAACCTAGCTGCCAAATAAGAACTCAACAACAAACAAATATCTCAACCACCGAAAATGAAATATTGGATGCCATACAATGGATTTCATCACCAATGAAGCATAGTAATAAGATCTGTATGATATCCTCTTAATGTCCATTGAGGGTAGATAGTTTCACCACTGAAACCAATCTCAAAAAATCTATAGGATTTTTTGTCCCAAGAGCCAAAGCCACAAGAGTTCTCTCAACTTGATTTTAGAAAATAACAATGCATAATGAGAGAAAGCACCCTAATTTTTATTTTATATCCTCGTTGACCCCTTTTCAGAACCTTTTACCCTTTTAATAAAGTAAATTTAATTTTATAAACTTTAAGTCACTTAAACACCCTATTTTAAAACTCTTTTTAATGTCAGAAAGTGATTAATTGGTTTTTTTAAGACACTGCTAGACGACGAAGTCCCTTTCTTATCATCCCAACCTTTAGATATTTTCATCCTGGTTCCAACGAGCTATTACATGAAGGTATTCCCTCAAGGAATATGATCCAATCAATTCCTTCAGTGTATTTAATTAAAATATGCTCAATAATAACCCAAAATAACGGAAATCGTTGGAATGCCANAAGAGAGAATTGTGCATAAATGATCTCGATGATGAAAGATGGTGAATGGAATATCATGGGAACTATATAACTCCTCCAAATATCCTGAGCTCAATGTTATCCTCGTTTTACTCCTCTAGTCCTAGCTGACACAAACCCTGGAAGTCCTGTCTAACTATATAACATGGAAGCCCACATATAGGGACATGACATCCACACAAAATGAAAATATGAGTACATCACCCACAAACAACAAATGTGATAAATGTTCAATTATTCCCATCTTAACCCCCTGAACATTGTGCACCCTTTTAGCTTCAACTCTATCATGACTAAGCCCACCTACCACAAGTAAGAAAAGATAAGGTGAGAGAGGGAATACATGAAAAATCCCCCATATTTATTGTAATCCAAAACCATTTCATCATCATCCTCCACTAACCTAACCAGTTCGTCATCATCCTCCAATAACCTAACCAATTCATCATCAGCCTCCACTAAGATCGCTATATCCCACAATAACATCCTTTCCGACCTGGATATAAGCACTAGACACCACCGTCCAAGCCAATAATTGACCAAGAATTGGAAACAAAATAGTGAGAGACTTCCAATGAATGGATACAATATGAATGGGTTTTTGGTGTCTCCTGATCCAATCCAAGATGTTATCATGATAGATATATTTATCAATTAGAATATGTCTCCATAAATTTTCCCTGCTTAAGAAAACCCACAATGACTTTGTAAAAACGTCCCTATTGAAGATTCATAGGCCTCTTAGACCCCAACCTCCCTAAACCTTTGGCTAGGATAGTCCCAACCAATTGACCAAGTGGGAGCCTAGATACTTTGTACTTCCCTTCCAAAGACAATTGAAATACAATTCCATGATCCAAGAGAGGATACTTTTTGGGATTAGAGCCAAGAGATGCCAATACATGAGTATAGCTAACCGATACGATAAGAGTTATCCACCTCCCTGTGATATCCATCTATTACACCAAAGATTGATTCTCCTGTCCATCCACGAAAGAATCCATTTCCGATCTTCTATGTACCATAATTATTATGCTTAAGGATAAAATCCAAGTACTCGACTCCTACTTGTATATCATGTGAAGGAAAGGAGAAAAGGGTGGAAAAAGGATGTAGAAGAGCCTTCTCCATCTCAAAAATACATTGCATACTTGAAATTATTTATGACCATTCTCGTAGCCTCACATAAGAGATCTATAATGTTTTTAAAAACCCTACCTTTTGATTCCACACAAAAGAAAAAGATGAGTACATCATCCATGAAAAATAAATGTGATAAATGTTCAGTTTTTCCTACCTTAACTCCCCGAAAGTTGTGCACCCTTTTAGATATAGATATAGATCGACTAATCCAACCTACCACAAGTAAGAAAAGATAAGGTGACAGAGGGAATCCATGAAAAATCCATCGAGAAGAATTAACTAAAGGTGAACTAGAACCATTTATCAATACAACAAAAGATACATAGAATACAAAGAACATAATTCATTTTACTATAGGGAGTTCAAAACCAATATGCAAAGAAAAAATCAGAGATACATTCATGATACAAGGTCACGTGCCTTGGACAAATCAATTTTGATGACTGAAACATTATTTTTTTGAGTTTTTATTGTGTGAATACCTTCCTGCAACAAACCAATGGCTTCATGAATAAGCCTACCTTTAAGAAAACCAAATTGTTCAGGGGAGATGATGTTGACAAGACTAGCTTGAGCCAAGTGGCAATAATTTTAGCAATGATTTTATATAGACAAATTCATAATGCAATGGGAAAAAAATCATCAAAATATGATGTACAATCTATCTTATGGATAACAACAATTAATGTCGAGTTAATACTTCCCAACAAATTACGAGAATGTCATACCTCTTCCACAACCCAAAATAGATCATCCCCCACAATATAAAAAAAAATCATCAAAGAACTGATTTTTCCATCCATCCGACCTGGGAATTTTGTCTTTCTTAAAGGATGAGACTCACAACTCAATGCTCATCCTTAGAGATATCATGATACAATTTTTTATTTTACTCAGTTTCAACATGTTTTGGAAAGTAGGAAATCAATTTTAGTAATTCCTCCATTGTGATATGCTCCAACTCCTTGTATAGGGTTTAAAAATGATAAACCCCTAAAGCAGCCAAACCAAAAAATCCCTAAAACTTATTCCCATTCAATTTGTCCAATTCCCATATGGTATTGAAGATCTTTCGATAGTTTGCAATTTTTTGAAACAAATTGGTGTTATGATCCCCAACCTTGAGCCAAAGGGAAGTTTTCAATCTCCATTATTTTTCCTATTCCACCAGAATACTATGCCATCGTGCTTCCAATGATAGACCTTTATCCACATTCAAAAAATCCCTTTGACCTACTTGATCAACTTCGTAAATTTATTCCATCTCAAATTCGATACTCTTCAGTTCCTTTTCCATCTCCTTCCTTCGGGCTACCACCCAAATCGCAACCTTTTATTTTAATGATCAAAGAGAAGAGACAAACTTATGGCTAGCCAAGTCACTGCTAAATGCTTCATAAGGTTTCAAATTATCATGAATCAAGTTCCAAAACCCCTCCACCTCTGACGAAGAAGAGTGTAATGTCCCTCCATTTGTGAATATTTGAATATGTTAGTTTTTTCTATTTATGTTATGAGAGTTGTTGAGAAAAATACTTATGTTAAAATATTATCACCTTAAACATTGGTGATGAGGAATATTTTTGTGATTATTATTTTAATTTATTTTATTTTACTAGAGACAAATTGTTTAGAGAATCTAGTTACAAAAGAGTAATTCATTATTCCATGGGAGAGTGAAAAGGGATAAAAACCATGAGAGTAAATATTTTCCATGAGGACAAGTGTAAACCTACTCCCAAAGATGTGGGAGGTGAGGGAACAAGCTAGCACAAAGTTAGGCCAAGAATATTCCCTAGGGCTAGGGATGAGGCTAAATTGGAAAAATACCTAGGCAAGCTATTGTTTTCCTTTGTAAGACAAGGAAAGACAAGTATAGATGAGGCATGATGTTGTTGAGTACTTGTGAGAAGGATTTGAACTTGATGGTTCTGATAAAGAGTCAAGTTTTGTTTTATCTGGAAAAGGTTATTGAAATTTTTAGTGCCTATGGAATAATGTATTAGGCTCAGGGGTGATAGGAGCAAGTAACTTGGTTGTTCTAGTCTATGGTTGGGAGGAACTAGATTTTCTACTCAATCTGTTCCTAGAATATTTGGAAGCATACCCAAATATGTTATTCTTTCTTATTTTCATCAGATAGTAGAGAAAGATAGTTGTGAAACAAAATATTTAATATATATTGTAAAATTGGTTTTACATGCTCTTCTTTCTTATTACTATCATATAGTAAAAGAAAGATAGCAGTATAAGGGAATATTTACTATTGATTGCAGAACTAGTTAAAGATTCAAGTATATATTTATGTGTTCTTTCATTAATAATTTTATTCTAGGAAGAGATTCCATCTAATGTCTGCTTATACCCGGAACACACATTCATGTTTATTGTTTATTAGTAATTCAGTTGTAGAAAAGAAAAACCATTAAAGCATTTAAGATCAAAGAAAATAGATATATTCATGCTAGATCCCTAGTATAGATTTAAATATCACAAAGAAAATGTATGCAGTCATAATGTACTATTATTTAAAATATGGAACAATGTTCTAAGTTTTGTATGGTTATAAGGGTTGACACTAAGAATAAAAGAAGAAAATTGTAGTGACCTAAATTAACTAAATTCTATCAAATCCATAAATTGAAACAGTAAACTTCTACTTTTACGCAAAAAACTCAGTAATTTCTTTTAATTCAGCATATAAACATATTAAATTAATTAATGAACAACAATTTCATAACAGAATAATACAAATTTACCTCTTCCGGATGCTAATTTCTCCATTGACCCGGTTGTCCAGCTTGTTGCTTTGCTGTTGCCTGATGCGCTAACCAACTCTGCCCAAACCAACTATCCTCTCAGCCAGCTAGGAGCAGCTTGTCCGGCTCCCTAGCTCCAAGAAACTGAAAGGAATTCTGGCCCCCGTGCCCAAAACCCCCAGCAAATCGGTGCCCCCTGCTTCTGATTCACCGAAAACCTGCAAAGCCAAACTCCTCACACCAGAGATCTCCACAGAAAATCCCTCACAAAAATATATCCTCCTCCAAAATGCTTCCCCCCCACCCAAAAGAATGCCCTCCACCATAAGACTCTCCGCGTCCTATTCCCCCTTCACCGACTCTCTCCCTTTCATTAATTTCCTTATCCATTTATTTATTATCTTATCCCCTTGTATTTATTATCTTATCTTATCCCTTATTAATATCTTATCCTTATATTTAATGTCCTGTCTCCTCCCGTATACGTAAGTCTTTAACAAATTAAACTTATTAACCCCTTTAATTCTTTACTCAATTAATTAATGAGTCAATTAATTAATAATTAATTAATCCTTGACAGGCATGAACAAGTAATTAATAATAATTAATTAGTTAATATTATTTAAGAAATAATTATTGTTTAGCTAACTTTTTAGGACAGTTAGATTATTAAATTAATTATAATTAATAATCCTATACATCTATTTAAGCAGGGTCGTTACAAAAATAATATCTTTCTCAAATACAGTTAAAAAACATAAATTATTATCTCAATAGAGTAAATGCTAGACACTAATATACAATGGTTATCT